>PISX010023445.1:0-29748 GCA_004024625.1 Mellivora capensis
AATTTCCTCTTGTGATTGAGTTCTAGCTTCAGAGCATTGTGGTCTGAAAATATGCAGGGAATGACCCCAATCTTTTGATACCAGTTGAGACCTGATTTGTGACCCAGGATGTGATCTAATCTGGAAAATGTTCCATGTGCACTAGAGAAGAATGTGTATTCTGTTCCTTTGGGATGGAATGTTCTGAATATATCTGTGACGTCCATTTGGTCCAGTGTGTTATTAAGGCCTTTGTTTCTTTGTTGATCTTTTGCTTGGATGATATGTCCATTTCAGTGGGGGGAGTGTTAAAGTCCCCTACTATTATTGTATTATTGCCAATGTGTTTCTTTGATTTTGTTATTAATTGGTTTATATAATTGGCTGCTCCCATGTTAGGGGCATAGATATTTAAAATTGTTAGATCTTGTTGTTGGACAGACTCTTTGAGTATGATATAGTGTCCTTCCTCATCTCTTGTTATAGTCTTTGGCTTAAAATCTAATTGATCTGATATAAGGATTGCCACCCCAGCTTTCTTTTGATGTCCATTAGCATGGTAAATTGTTTTCCACCCCATCACTTTAAATCTGGAGGTGTCTTCGGGTCTAAGATGAGTTTCTTGTAGGCAGCATATTGATGGGTTCTGTTTTCTTATCCATTCTGATACCCTGTGTCTTTTGACTGGGGCATTTAGCCCATTTACACTTAGGGTAACTATTGAGAGATATGAATTTAGTGCCATTGTATTGCCTGTAAGGTGACTGTTATGTTGTATATTGTCTCTGTTCCTTTCTTTTTCTTTTTTTTTTTTTTAAAGATATTATCTACTATTTTGACAGACAGAGATCAGAAGCAGACAGAGAGGCAGGCAGAGAGAGAGGGAGGAAGCAGGCTCCCTGCTGAGCAGAGAGCCCGACGCGGGGCTGCATCCCAGGCCCCTGAGATCATGACCCGAGCCGAAGGCAGAGGCCCAACCCACTGAGCCACCCAGGCGCCCCTCTCTGTTCCTTTCTGATCTAGTACTTTTAGGCTCTCTCTTTGCTTAGAGGACCCCTTTCAATATTTCCTGTAGAGCTGGTTTGGTGTTTGCAAATTCTTTCAGTTTTTGTTTGTCCTGGAAGGTTTTGATCTATCCTTCTATTTTCAGTGGTAGCCTAGCTGGATAGAGTATTCTTGGCTGCATGTTTTTCTCTTTTAATGCCCTGAATATATCATGCCAGTTCTTTCTGGCCTGCCATGTCTCTGTGGATAAGTCTGTTGCCAATCTAATATTTTTACCATTGTATTTTACAGATTTCTTATCCTGGGCTGCTTTTAGGATTTTCTCTTTGTCACTAAGACTTGTAAATTTTACTATCAGGTGACGGGGTGTGAACCTATTTTTATTAATTTTGAGGGGGGTTCTCTGCACCTCCTGGATTTTGATGTTTGTTCCCTTTGCCATATTAGAGAAATTCCCTACAATAATTCTCTCCAATACATCTTCCGCTCCCCTTTCTCTTTCTTCTTCTTCTGGAATCCCAATTATTCTAAGGTTGTATCATCTTATGGTGTCACTTATCTCTCGAATTCTCTCCTCATGGTCCAGTATTTGTTTGTCTCTCCTTTGATCAGCTTCTTTATTCTCTGCCATTTGGTCTTCTATGTCACTAATTCTCTCTTCTGCCTCATTTATCCTAGCAGTAAGAGCCTCTACTTTTGATTGCACCTTATTAATAGCTTTTTTGATTTCAACTCGAATAAATTTTAGTTCTTTTATTTCTCCAGAAAGGGCTTTTATCTCTCCGGAGAGGGTTTCTCTTATATCTTCCATGCCTTTTTCGTGCCTGGCTAGAACCTTGAGAATTGTCATTCTGAACTCTAGATCTGTCATATTACCAATGGCCGTGTTGATTAGGTCCCTAGCCTTCAGTACTGCCTCTTGTTCTTTTTTTGTGGTGAGTTTTTCCACCTTGTCATTTTTTCCAGATAAGAATGTGTAAAGGAGCAAATAAAATATTAAAAGGGTGGCAAAAATCCCAGGAAAATGTGCTTTAACCAAATCAGAAGAGACCCCAAATCGTGGGAGGGAGAAAGGCGATAAAAAAGAAGTCCAAAAAAAAAAAAAAAAAAAAAAAAAAAAAAAAAAAAAAAAAAAAAAAAAAAAAAAAAAAAAAAAAAAAAAAAAAAAAGAAAGAAAGAAAAGAAAAGGAAACAAAGAAAAAATATTAAAAAAGAAAAAAAATATATATATTAGACTGGCGACTAGAACAAGGTCACTCACTTAATTTTGGGAGTATTTTGGTCTCTTAGTAGGAACTACCTCCCAAAATTTTAAAGGATGAAAAACATATATAAGGGTAGGCACAATGAAGAGATGGAATAAGTCTATAAAGATGAGAAATGTTTTTTTTTTTTTTTTCTAAAAAATGAGTTGATAAAGCAAGTTGTTTGGGAGAATAAAGAAAAAGAAAGTAGAGAGAATTTGCTCAGGCTGGAGCCTAGAACAAGCCTGGAGCTAGATTTAGGGTATATTTTGATCTATTAGGAGAAGTTGTACCCCAAATATTTTAGAAGGAAAAACCCTATGTGTATACAAAAAATATAGTTAGATACAATAGAGGATAAAATATGACTATAGTAATGAATGTTAAAAAAAAGGTTATTTTTTTTGGTAAGGTATTGTTAAGATAAACTAGTTTAAAAAAAAACGTTAAAAGAGGAAAGGGTAAAAGTTAAAAAAAATAGCAGAAGAAAAAAGAAAAAAAAATTAACTGCAAGACTAAAGAGTCATGGGGAAAATGTCATGAATTCCTTGCTTTGCTTTCTCCTCCTCTGGAATTCCGCTGTTCCCCTTGGTAAGTGAACTTGGTCTTGACTGGATTTCTTGTTGATCTTCTGGGGGAGGGGCCTGTTGTAGTGATTCTCAAGTGTCTTTGCCCGAGGCAGAATTGCCCAGCCCTTATCAGGGGCCGGGCTAAGTAATCTGCTCGGGTTCGCTTTCGGGAGCTTTTGTTCCCTGAATGCTTTCCATAGCGTTCCAGAGGACGGGAATGATAATGGCGGCCTTCCAGTCTCGGGCCTGGTGGCGCCGAGCGCCTGGGGCCCCGCCTCTCAGTGCACCCTCAGAGAAAAGCGCTCAATTGCTCCTGTCTCCCTGGCCTCTGGCCGTGCTTGGAGAAAAACGCTCAATCACTGTCTCCCTGGCCTCTGGCTGCGCTCCGAGCTCACCCGGTTCTGTGACCGGTTCAAGGTAACCCCGAGCTGAGAGCTCACTCCTCAGCTCTGTCTCTGTAGCTGGCTTCCCCGCTCCAATACCTGCGAGCTCTGCAACACTCAGACATCCCTGGCCCTTCTGTGACCCTGCGGGACCTGGGGCTATGCTGGGACCCCGTGTGGGCTTCACCCCGGTTTAGCCTCTGGAGCGATGTCCCTCCGTGGAGCAGACTTTTAAAAGTCCTGATTTTGTGCTCCGTTGCTCCGCCACTCACTGGGAGCCGGCCCCTCCCCTCCGTGGTCTAGCTTCCTGTGGCTTTGGATTCACTTTTCTGCTGGCCCTACCTTTCAGAAAGTGATCGATTTTCTGTTTCTAGAATTGATGCTCTTCTTCTCTTTGATTTCCCTTTGGATTTGTAGGTGTTAGCAATGTTTTGATAAGCTATCTAGCTGATCTCCTGCTACCTGATGTCATCTCAGCTGCTACTTCTCTGCCATCTTGACTCCTCCCCATGAGTTGTACTTTTTGATACTATCATATACGTTTTGCATGGGGAGTCTTTACATTACAAATGGTATTTGCAATATTTTCCTTTTTCTTTCCCTTCCCTTACCCTTTCTTAACTTTTAACAACCTAGATTGCCCTAAAAGCCTTGTGAAGATTACAAAGTGCTGTTTTCATCATCTGCAGCAGTGGTTCTCAATCTGGAGATATTTTTGTTAAGGGTGGATAGGGAGTAGTCTAAAATATTAATAGTGCCAAGCTGCTGAAACTGCCTACCTCGGGGTCAGCAAACCTGAACTCTATTCAGGTTGTAATAGGAAACTAGCTCTAGACAATGTGTAATCAAGTCTGGTTTTCAATAAAAGTTTATTTATTTATAAATAAAGAGGCCGTTAGGTTGAGTTAGCTCTATTGCCATGGTGGCCTACATAAGTAAGCTAAAACTTAATCCTACAAATGATTCAGATTTATGAAAATGACACTTGAATCAATCACAAATAGCCAACTAGGGTTTAAGTTATAAACAATCAGTAATTTCCTTACTTTGCTTCCCCCTTTTCTCTCTCCCTTTTAAAAAATATTTTATTTATTTATTTGAGAGAGAGCAAGAGAGGGGGAAGAGGCAGGAGCAGAGGCAGACTCCCCTCTGAGCAGAGAGCCTGACAGAGGGCTCAGTCCCAGGGCACTGGGATTATGACCTGAGCCAAAGGCAGATGCTTAACCCACTGAGCCACCCAAGCACCCCACTGCCCCCCTTTTCTTCCCCTCTTTTTCTCTCCCTGAGCTCCTTGTCAGTGGAGCTCTGATAATAACTTCTGATTTGCCAATACCTGATTACAACATATTTTTGTTCAAATAAACTAAAAAAAAATTAATATGCCTGTTTTCAACATTGAAATTTGAACTTTATATAATTTTCATATATCACAAAATATAGTCATTTGATGTTTTTTCCAAAATTTAAAAATATAAAAGAAAAATGATCAATTAGCCTGCAGCCCCTAAAATAAGAAGTGGTTGGCACGATTTGACTCATGGTCCCATTGAACAGAAAGCTTTTTGCTTCCATCTATTTTAGAGGAAGAACAGTATTTTCATTCAGCAAAAGCATTTATTCTTTTTTTTTTTTTAAACTTACAACATTTTATAGTATGATTTGTGTTGAGTATTAAATACCAGTGATTCAGCTAAGAAGAGCTGTGGATGAAGAATAGTCCTTTTTATGTAAGCAATCATGTTATGTTCTCGTCCTTAAGAACTGAATATTTAATAGGCTCATGGACTGAGGAAAATTATTCTTTTTCTTAAGTGTTTATGATTTGCTTATTTAATCTTTGTCCCCCTTTTCAGCCTTCTTGGCTTTTTTTTTTTTTTTTTAGCTAAGTACTGGATTTTCACGGTGAAGAAGACCCAGTTTTCTATGGGGCTGATATTTCACCAGTGGTGAGTTCATTCAGATTTTGGGTCATTTACATTTCAAGCCTGCAATTTGATCTGATTATCACTGGCTGAAAAGAAACACTAAGAGCTTTATTATGTGGAGTGAACTGGATAACCTTTCCCAAAGGCTGGGGTAAAATTGGGAGAAATTGGGAATCTTTCTTTTTATTTCTTTCTTTTTATTTCTTAGCAGTGCAATATCATGGAAGAGTTTCACAAACATCAATTTCCAATGAACAACTAAAAAAAGCTTGAAATTTTTGCTAAAGAACGAAGGAGGGAAAACTGCCTCTTGCCAGGGTGAAAGGAAGAAAGAATGGGAGGAGAACAAAAAAGGAAAGGCTGAGACATGTCTAAGAAGAGGAAAGAGGTACAATATTGTGTTTCCAGTAATTTCTCCTTTCCTAAATGGTGTACAGAGTACCTGAAAAAACTTCTAGAACTGATAAGGGAGTTTGCTACAGTGTCCAGATACAATATAAAATATACAAAAATCAGTAATTTCTCTAAGTTTACCTGTTAGAAGACATGGTAAATAAAATACAGTATCCCCTTCTCCATATCAACAAAAGACATAAAATATCTAAGAAAAATAACTAAGAATTGAGCATATTAAGAAATGTACAAAACAGGGGTGCCTGGGTGGCTCAGTTGGTTAAGCAACTGCCTTCAGCTCAGATCATGATCCTGGAGTCCCTGGATCCAGTCCCACATCAGGCTCCCTGCTCGGCGGGGAGTCTGCTTCTCCCTGGGATTCCTTCCCTCTCATGCCTTCTCTCTCTCTCTCTCAAATAAATAAATAAATAAAATCTTTAAAAAAAGAAAGAAATGTACAAAACATACATGATGAAAACTACAATGTTTTACTGTCAGGTACCAAAAAAAAAAAAGTTGAACAAATGGAGAGGAATTGTTTTAGTCAGGGTTCTATCAGTGAAGCAAACCCATTACTAGTGATGGAGAGTAAAGGATTTATTAAAGAGTCAGACCTTCCAACGATGGGAGCCAGTTGAGAAATCAATGTAAGGCAGTTATTTTTGCATCTGGCACTGGCCTTGTGCTTGCAGAGATGGCAAATGGTAAGGAAAGATGGTCTTAAGTGGGAGGAAGAACAGGAAAAGATTGGGAGTTGTGTTTTTCTCTCATCACCTCCAGCCTCAGTGGTGGGGGTGACCTTCAGGACAAGCTGGCACCCTTCCCCATGGTGAGCCTGACGCATGAACTTGACCCAGACTCAGAGAGCTAAAGAAGGAAATGTGGCATTAACTGGAAGAGCTGTAGGCCCAGCTGGTATTTCATTTCTTCCTCTCAAATCTTGTCTATATTTCTTCTATGGCCAACCCTAACCAGAACCATATAGGGGAGGAAAGTGTAAGAAGCATAGGTCCAGCTTAGTTAAGTTGACCCTGTATAAAGCAGCCATACATACCATGTCTCTGGATGATAATAATAATGTAATAGTCAACACATAGCATGTGCTCCATGTTAGACACTTTTTTTGTTAGACACTTTTCTAAGTGTTTTTCATTTATTAACTCATTTTAAAACCATACTACAACTATCTGAAGTAAGTATGATTTTTAGCCTCATTTTATAAATGAAAAAACTGAGTTTTAGGAGGTTCTTAGCTTGTCCATGGCCACAGACCTTAAAAGTGGCAAAGCCATCATTCAAACCCAAATGGTCTAGAAAGATTGCACTTTTTAACATGTCAAGGCTTCCCCGATTAATGTATTTTAATATAATCTCAATTAAAATCCTAATGTGCTGAGTATTGAGAATTTTTGAGTTTTTCTGAAGGGTATCTTGAAGAGTGAACATGTGGCTACAATTATAAAACTTCAGTAACTGAAATACAGTAATTATATTTCACAATATGAAATTATGAAATACTATATTTTTAAAGAATCAACAAAGAATCAAAGATAGCTCTGAACAGAATTTAACATATATACCCAGAGAAAAAGAGATAGAACTTGACAAATACACTCTAAAATAACTGGCTTCTGGGTAAAAATCCAGTGAGACCTCATCTCTCCGAATTACACTGTGACTAACATTGAAAGAGGGGAGGCAACATCAGTCATTTCATGCTTTTTCACTGCCATTCTTGTGAACCTTCCACATCAGCACTTTTCCCCCCATGTACCTGGGTACTGTCCTGGGCATGTAAGCCCCATCATTTATCCAACCATTTTTAGATAATAAGTCTCTCAGGTCATATTCATTTGTAAAAGTAAGAGTGGTGAGGAGCAGAAAATTCTGACAGGCATTGAGGTACTCTGACCCTGCTCCCCCTTGCTGTCACAGATGTTTAAAATTGACTCTTTGTCATACAAGGATTTTCTAGATGCTGCTTTAAGAGTCCCCTGCTGGGCCCCTCCCACTGCAGAGCTTCTCATGGGCTAATTTTTACCTCCTACCTTAGCCTTTTCCCCTCTTTTCTCATGACTTCTTTGTTAAGATGCAAGGTGACCAACCATCCTGGTTTACTTGGGACTGAGGGATTTCCCAGGAGGTGAGGCTTTCAACACTAAAGTTGGGATAGTCCTGGACAAATCAAGAGAGTTGGTCACTGTAGAAGGTCCCTATTAACGACTGAGCCACCCAGGCACCCCTAGAAGGTCCCTATTAAATCACACTTCTGAACCACCATGCCTGTCCAATTCTGCACCCCAAGAAATAAGCAATTTTGACCTACTACTACTTTTCGAATGCAGCCTTTGCTTCCATGGGTCACTTTGGCTAATCTGTCCCCAGAGGCTACTGACAAGTGGCTTGAGTCATTGTAGTCCTCTGAGTCCCCAAATGCCAGGAGCCACATACCATTCTCCTAGGATGGCTCCCTAGAAACCCGCAACTGGGTTTCAGATGAAGAGGAAGAGTTCCCAATTTTTCTCCTCTGGGTAGGTGTGGGACCTGCACCAACTACTCTCTCTAAAAAACCACACTTCCTTGTCTTTTTCATTGTCAGTTCTTTTAGGCCTCTTTCTATGTGTTGGCTAAGGGCCATGCTCTGGTGTTTGCCACATTTTGCTAGTGCTGCTGAGGTTCTTGGGAATGTGGGAGCACTTGCCACACATTTGTTTTTGTCACAACCTCTTTAGACCTTAGACAAAAATGTGACAGAAAAAAATTAGAGTTTTAATATCATGTTTCATAAACCCATTAACCATAAAAAAGAAAATATCAGGGCAAGAGAGGATGAAAATAACTGATTTGATATATAGAAATGTTAAATCAAAAATTACATGTTGGGGCGTCTGGGTGGCTCAGTGGGTTAAAGCCTCTGCCTACAGCTCAGGTCATGATCCCAGAGTCCGGGGATCGAGCCCCGCATCGGGCTCTCCGCTCAGCAGGAGGCCTGCTTCCTCCTCTCTCTCTGCCTGCCTCTCTGCCTACTTATGATCTCTCTCTCAAATAAATAAATAAAATCTTTTAAAAAATTACATATTAAAAATGATATGCAAATTTGAAAGTTAAATGACAACTAGCAATATATTTCAAACAAAATAACAAATAAGAGGCTGATAAACATAATTATATTTTTTAAAAGTTTACAAATAATAATCTAGAGTCCACATTTCACCACTTGCACCCTCTCTCCCCTATCCTAGCCACTCTTGACAAATTTCCTGGCCTAGAAGCATAGGAATTTAGAATAATGGATGTCTCTCTTACCTCCTTATTTCTTTCCATCATCAACAGTCAGAATGCTCCTTTAAACATGTAAACACAGGGGCACCTGGTTGGCTCAGTGGGTTAAGCCTCTGCCTTTGGCTCAGGTCATGATCTCAGGATCTTGGGATTGAGCAGCACATTGGGATCTCTGCTCAGCAGGGAGCCTGCTTCCCCTCTCTCTCTCTGCCTGCCTCTCTGCCTATTTGTGATCTCTGTCTGTCAAATAAATAAATGAAATCTTAAAAAACAAAACAAAACATGTAAACATGATCATGTCATTGCTCTATCTGAACTTTCTTTATGGCTTTCCATTACATATGAAATGAAATTCAAAGTCCTTACATAGTGTGGCACAGAAGGCCCCAGGCCATCTCGTGCTGGCTGCATTTCTGACCTTATTTACAACCTACTCTGTGAGAGCAGGGACTTTGTTTATGACTATCACTCAGCACTTAAAACTGTGCTTAGCATAGGCAGGCATTCACTGAGTTTTTGTTGAATGAATGAATTAATGGATAGATGACTGAAAGAAAACACCAATGAAACATAAGGAGTTTATTTAAAGGAAGGATTCAACACTGACTAGTTGATAAGAGCACTCTCATATATTGCTTGAAGAAATATAAATTTAGAAACAATTTTGGGAAATAATTTGGAAATAAGAATGTCAAGTATATGAAGTTCATATCATCTTAAGATGTAGTAGTTTCAATTCTAGAAATTCAGAATATGACCTTAATTGATTTAGGTAAAAGGAGTTCATTATAGCATTATTAATCATAATGAAAAACTGGAAAAGTTTAAATGTCCAACAATAAGGAAAAAGTTTAACACATATTTTACTCACATGATGGAATATTATATAGATATTAAAATGAATAACTAATAAATTTTACTTCTAGGTAATTCTTAAGAAAGTTTACATGCTATAATGCTCATTTAGAAAATGATTTTAGATATTGTAAAATTTTAGATATTGTATAACTAATTTAAAAAATTTATCCATAAATGAAAGATTGAAGGAAATGCTTACAATGTTAACTACAGTTAATTTTGGTTGGTGGGATAAGTTTTCTTCTTTATACTTTGTTTAAATTTCAAATTTTGTTCTGTGTAGAATCAGGAAAGTATATAAAATTAATTTTAAAAATTATTGCCATTGCCAGAGAAACTACTGATCAGTGAATGCTTGTGGTCCTTAACACTTCCATAGACATGTATAGGGCAGTAGATTGATGAACATACATCAAATGTGCATAAAATTAAATTCATTTCCTTAAAAAAATAAGGCCAGAGAATGATATGACAGGATTTAATGTACTCCTATGGTCAACTGTATATAAAAAGGAACTTCCTTTATTTTTTAATCCGGTCCCATATTACTCTACCTTTTTGCAAGCCTCTTGATGGTAGAAAATATTTGATTTGTTAGGTGAATTTTCTCCATCTCACCCAACTTAAAACAATATATTTTAGGTAATTATTCTTTGCTATTCCATCTTTTCCTTATCTGGTTGATGTAAATCTGGGGGCATGTTTCTTGAGTTATTTCTAGAAATTTCATTTCATCCTTGTTGGCCCTGGTTACAGGATCTCACCTTATCTGGTCATTTGCCATATCTGCCACAATGTCTTTTGCCTTTTAGTGACTGGGGTTCTGCTCTGTGAAGGGAGTGAAGCTGGTCTCACCTGGTGTTATGGCTAGTGTTTGCAGCTGATGTTTATCATAAGTCGTTTTTCTTGAACACATACCATGTGAAAGGGCATTGTCCTAAGAACTTGAGTGTACTAGCTTGTGTAATTCTCATACCAGCTCTGTGACATAGATACAAATAAGGGAACTGAGGCTCATAGAGACTAAGTGCCTTGCCCAGAGACTGTAAAGTCAAAGTTAGAATGTTCATGAACCATGCCACTGTCCCACATTGTCCGTTCTCCTCACATTGTCCATTCTCCTCACTCAGTTGACCCCAAATCTCCTTGACCCCAGGGTTCAGAACCTTGGGTCTGCATTTCCCCAGGCTAGTGGAGTGGGTAGGCTCTCTGAAGCTGTTCTGAGATGCCTGCATCTTAATTCTCCAACCATTGCTGCCTTACCTTGTCCAGGCTGGATTGGAGGCAAGAACGACAGGCTGATAGTTTTCCCAGAGTCCTCACAGAGAAAGAAGATAATTTGTCCCCTTGACTTCAGTTTTTCAGAGCCTCATCTTCTGCAGACTTCCATGAGACTTGCTTTCTCATCAGTTCTGTTCCTCTAGCCTCGTAGGAACATTTTCCTTCTGAGCTTTGTCCTTTCTCCTCCTTGTCTGATCTTCAAACTTTAGATCTTGATGTGTGAAAACTCAGCTATGGGATATTTGAAAAAAACCATTGAAAAGTTGGTTTTTAGGAGAAAAAAAGGAGACTCACTAGAAAAAAAAAATTCAAACAAGTTTTCTTAACTTCAGATATTATTTCATTTTGTTGCTTTCCTCCATTGGTCTTTACAGTGAATTGCTAAAGAGGGGGGAAAAAACTTGTGTTGTACTGAAAAGACATTGGGTGGTATTTGACAGCATTACCCTTATCCTTAACCTCATTAACCCTAACAGATCCGTGCTGGTTTGGCCATCCCTACCTTCCTGTCTTAGTCAGTGGTTCTGCTTCCCTCCTGCCAACACACTCAGAGCTATTAGTATTTAAGTTCAGCCATTCACATCCATATTTGGAAAGCCCTTGGATTTCAAAGGACCCTTACTTAAACTTCGCAGTGGTGAAAGGAAAATCTTAAACATCAAAACTGACATCTTAGCTATAATGAGGATGTGTGTGACAAGTAAGAGTGGGAGAAAGGACTCAGAGAGGAAGGCCATAGAGGGCCTGTGTTGCTGAGAGCAACAGCATTTTTGCCCTAAAATATCCTTTTCTTTCTATTATGAATGTTCTCATTGAAAAAAGGGAATGTTGTGTTATCTGTTCAGAAAATTACTTGTAGTTTAATTTATCTATAGGAATCACAAGGCTGATGATAACAAGTCTTAGTTGATATCTTTCATTTTGTCCACACATCTTGATTCTAGGTTATGTTTTCCTCATGCAGGAGAAATAATCAACATTCCTTTTTATATTAAAGTATTCAGACTCACATTATAACTCTATTCTACTTCTAAAACTCAAGGCTGCTGTTTCTGCTTCAAGATTAAGATATATACAGTATGTTTGGGTCATACCTCCTACCACCTAGGGCAATTGGAGTGGCAAGATTATAAGACACACTGAATGTGGACTACTGGTTTAGGGTTTATCTGGTCCTTCTACTGCCTTGTAAGACTCTCCCAGAGTATGGCAGAGCAAGGAAGGAGGAAGTCCAATTTGCCGCCTGGGTTACTTATAATGTCTCTTGAAAAGGCTTGATGTAATGGGAAAGTACTCTTTCATCTGTTTTGTATTTGCCATGGTGTCTACTTCCTATTCTATCCTACTAACCTCAGTATCATGAAAAATCCCAAGTTGGTCATGTCCAGAGCAGTTGCATCATAGACTAGTAGAGACTACTTATTAACCCTTCAGTTTTGATAGACTGTCACCTTTCCCCTCTTCTCCCATGCTCACTGCCATAAAGCACCCCCAAACTGCAGCTGAGCAGGATCCTCATCCTCAGGTAAGCTTATAGCTGATGATAAGTAGCCCAGATAGTCCTATTCTATAATTAAATATATATTTTCCATTTTGGGAATGTAATAAGGTGAATAAAAGGGAACAAAGAAGCAAAAAAACAAAACAAAACAAAACACCCCCACAGATTGTGCTTATAACAAAAGAAAAATAAACAGAAGGATCACTTTTCACTCAGGTATTGTTACCATAATAATTTTTTAAAGATTTAACTAATTAATTAATTTCAGAGAGAGCACAAGCAGTGGGAGGGGTAGAGGGAGAGGGTGAGAGAGAATCTCAAACAGACTCTAAGCCCCATGCAGGGCTCTATCCCACACCCTTGAGGTTGTGGCCTGAGCCAAAACCAAGAGTCAGTTCCTTAACCAACCGAGCCACCCAGGTCCCCCTATCATAACAATTTTAATCAAAACAATCTTGCCTAAAAATTGAGTCAAAAGACAGCCCATATCCCTGTGAAATTCATTTCTTTCTTGTTTTAAAAGATTAGGGGCATGTGAATGGCCCAGTTGGTTAAACATCCAATTCTTAGTTTCCTCTCAGGTTATGATCTCGGGGTCCTGAAATTGAGCCCTTCATTAGACTCTGTGCTCAGCATGGGGTCTTCTTGTCCCTCTCCCTTTGCTCCTACGCCCACTCTCTCTCTCTCCCACATTCCCTCTCTCCTGAATGAACAAATAATCTTTAAAAAAGAGAAAAATAAAAGGCTCAACTAAGGGGAGGAAAAATCCTTCAAGAAATCTTGTCCTGCCCTAGACACAAAGTTTTGGAAGTTGGAACTAAGGTGAACTAAGTTAGCCTTTAATGGTCTTATCCTGTCTTCCCCTTTTGAATATTGTCATGTACTTGATTCCTTAAGTTAAAGAAAATTCCCCTCTTATCACTGGTTTGCTCAGAGATCTTTTAATATGTGAACCATGAAATTAAGAAAAGAAAACCCCTCTTTAAAAGATATTTCTTCTCTGATGTACATCATTTTAAGATCCTGCCCATCTTAGGTCCTATCTCTGACCGTGCTTTAGACTTCTGCCTTGGCAAAGGCATTTAGGGCAGGTTGCAGATATCTGCCAGTGGATCAGAGCTGGTTCATTGCAAAGGAGCAAACTAACAGTAGTGGTGGTAGTGGTAGTGGTGATGATGATGATTAAATTTGTGCTTCTTAAAATGGTCCTTGAGGACAAAGGATATGAGTAGACAGTTCAAAGAAAACCAAATATAAATATCTCTTAGGTCACACATACACAGATTCCTAGCACCATTCATAATGAAAGAAACACATATTATTCAGGTTTGCTATTTTTCACCTAGTAGATTGACAAAGATCAGCTATTCTGATAGTATCCTATTAGGGAACATTTTGGAAACAGGTACTCAGAGTTGGTGCTGGGATTTGGCAAAAACTAACAAAATTGTCAGTGCTTATAAGTGTTAACCTGTCTATTCCACTTCCAGTAAACTTATCCTATAAATATACTCATATACACGCAAAGTGAGAGATACAGAAGATTGTTTATTGCAGAGTTGTTTGTAATAGCTTTATTGGAAACAATCTTAAATGTTTACTAATAGGTTACTGGTCACATAAATTATAGTACATCCTTATATTGGGATACTAAGTACTCTTAAGAACACTGAGAAAATATACATAGATACATAATAATCTCTAAATGTAAGTGAAAAGGATAAAGTACTGACAAAGGGCTACCATTTGCATAGAATAGTTGGAGAGGTCTATGTGTATGCACCACATTTTTTTAAAGTAGCAAAAAATAACTCTTAAAAGACTTACAGGAAACTGATAATATGTTTTGCCCCTACAGAGGGGAACCTAGGAAGGGAGTGACACTTTTTACTGTATTTCTATCTATATGCATACATGTACAAGTTGTTTTTTGTGTGCCCTACAAATAAATAATCTATTTAAAATTTAAACACACTTTTGTTTGTAAGTAGAAACACTTTTATTTTTAAGTAACCATGAACTGTTTTTACTCACAACACTTCTGATACCAAATGTGTGGTATTTTCCCAGTACCAACACATTCTCCAACTCTCCAACCATCAACTGGGTATTCTGCAGTTCTATTTAATTCTGTTACTAACTACCTAGAGTTAGCACAGACTGCACAGACTAGGGTCTTATTCCCACAAGACTACCCCCATTTCAGATACCATTTGCAACTCCCAGGCTACAACAGGCTACTTCTGACCAATTGGCTAAAAATTGAGGGTTTCCATGACTCTCTCCTCAGGTTTGCTAATTTACTAGAACATCTCACAAAACTCAGGAAACCACTTTACTTATAATTACTGGTTTATTATAAAGGTTGCAACTCAGGAACAACTAAAAGGAGGTGATGCATAGGTCAAGGTATGGGAAGGGAGGGTGTATAGAGTTTTCATGTCTTCTCTCATTGTGCCACCCTCTCTGCACCTGGAAATGTTCCTCAACCTGGAGGTTGTTGAAACCCATTGTTTAAAGATTAGAATGGGAGTCCCACTGTGTAAGCACTATTGATTAAATCATTGGCGTTGATGGTTAACTTAATCACTGGCTCTTCTTTCCTGTAGGTCAGGGGGTGGGGACGAAAGTTCCAACCCTCTAATCATGCCATGGTTTTTCTGGCAACCAGCCCCCATCCTGAAACTATCTAGGGATCCCTAGCCAGATAGGTGTCTCATTAGAATGTGAGACATTGTTACTCTAGAGATTCCAAGGATTTTAGGAGCTGTGTGCCAGGAACCAGAGACAAAGATCAAACATTTATGTCTGTGTTATATTATAAATACATAAATGTATCTTTGTCTATAGCATCACAATGACACTGTATCACCTTACAGAGGATGTGGCAGATCATATTTTCCAAAGATACCTACATCAATACATTACAGGCACAAGGTCTTCTTACAATATGATGCTGACACTCCACATAAATCTGGCTCGGCCTGTGACCACGTGGAGTTGAATATGTGAATTTCATGGTTAAGTCATAAGAACTGATAGGGGTGCCTGGGTGGCTCAGTCATTAAATGTCTGCCTTCAGCTCAGTTCATGATCCCAGGGTCCCGGATCGAGTCCCACATCGGGATCCCTGCTCAGCAGGAATCCTGCTTCTCCCTCTCCCACTCCCCCTGATTGTGTTCCCTCTCTCTGTGTCTCTCTCTGTCAAATAATAAATAAAATCTTTTAAAAAAGAACTGATCTAGCTGCCCCAACTCTCTTTCTTCCCAGGGAGGCTTGCCCTTGCCGTCCAGCTACCTGGTTATAAGGAAATCAAGTAGCCACACTGACTGAAGGGTTTTCTTTTCTTTTCTTTTTTTTTTTTTTTAAGGGCTTATTTATCTATTTATTTGACAGACAGGGATCACAAGTAGGCAGAGAGAGAGGAGGAAACAGGCTCCCCGATGCGGGGCTCCATCCCAGGACCCCGGGATCCTGACCTGAGCGGAAGGCAGAGGCTTTAACCCACGAAGCCACCCAGGCGCCCCTGAAGGGTTTTCTGAAGGTGTTCCCACCCCAGCTCCAACTGAGGTCCCTGCTGACAGCCAGCATCAACATCCAGGCTTGGGAGTGAGTGAGCCAGCCTCCAGACTCCTGCAGTCCTCGGCCTTCATGCTCCTAGATGGTGCTGACTGGAGCAGAGGCAAACTGCTCCCTCCCAGCTCTGTCCAAAGTGCAGATTTATAAGCAAAATAAATGATACATTGTTGCAAGCCACTAAGTTTTGAGATGGTTTGTTGTTACACAGCAATGAATGAATAAAACAGGAAATTGTTGAAAGTTTTTGAAAAGACCTCTGAGGTACTTGCACGAAATAAAAACAGGGCTACAGCCTGATGTCAGACACAGCTAGCATCAGATTGATTAATTCCACAATTCCTCCTCTCTGTATTAATTTTCTCCCTATCCATTGGTCTTTGCTGCTTCTCTTTTCCTGGGTATCATTTTTGCAGGTCATGTGGCTTCATTTGCATGGTATACTTTCCCAATTCCCAGTTCATAGCTTGGCGCCCTAAGAACTCAGGCTCTTTTCTTAGTTACAGTTTTCATATCCTGTGAAAAACCTTGGATTAATCAAATGTGCCTGGAGTGGGGAGTGTCCTATAACATTTGGACCCTTAGGGCTCCTCTGGAGAATTAGGATCTTTTTCTGAGAAAATTGTAAAATACATAGTCCTCACTTTTGACTTTGGGAAAACTCAGGAAAATAAATTTCTTCCAGTGTGAGTTTATATCTCAGAAAGAATCTCAAGAAAAATACAGATCTAATTTTATGATATCAGTGGCAAATAGGATTAGCTGAACAGGAATTCTTATAACTATACCATCTTGGATTATTTCTGAAAAGGCTTCAAGATTGATTGATTAGGGAGCTAGCAGGGTCCTAATGGTAAATCGAAAGAGAGATTGTGAAGGGCAAATTCCTCCAGTGTGGTTTTATACTTAAACTAATTTTATGGAGCAACAATACATTATAGTTGCTAGGAACCTGGACTCTGGAGTCAGACTGCTCTGCTAAATGTGGCTCTACCACTGGTATCCCTGTAACATCCAGGAAGTTATCTCTCTGTGCTTCAATTTCATCATCTGAACATTGGCTCTAATAACATTTCTGGCCATACAAAGTTATTTTGAATTTATTAATAAATAATATATAGTATCTGGTACAAAAGAAGTCCTCAGTAAATAATTACTGTTGCTTTTCTATATCAGACAGCAGATCTGATATCCTGTGGAATTTATACTAAAATAAACCTTTACCACTAGAACTTATGACCAAGTTAAATTCATACAGCATGAGCAAGTCCTGACCAAAAGTTAGACATTAATGGGAAATCCTTCCTATTGCTAACCCTTTGGTCCCTGTCTTCCATCTGTATTTAAAAGGGGCAGCAATGTTATGGATATGGTAACAAAGCATCAGTTCCAACTTCCTCCATGTGTGCCTAAAGTCATTGCAGAGGCTGGCATATTAAATCCTACCTTTCCTAAACTCCCACACAGCTGGTGTTCTGGATGCAAATTAGACTCTTCAATCTAATGCACTTACACAGAGTCCTTAAGGTGAATGTGAGATGAGTGCCATCTTCCTGTTGCTTTGGATCTGTCTACTGGCAAATATTGTTGTGATGACTTTGGCTTTTACTGGAGCAAAAGTCCAGTGTCTGATCACTAGGTCAGTGTGTGTTGAAAGGCAACTGTGATGGGAAGGGAAGTGGCTGCAGATTCCTGGTTCCTGGATCACATAATTGGCAGTGAGTTTTGAGATGACCCAACCCAAAAGTCATCTCTGAAGTCCCATGTCTCTGAATATGTCAGAGGTAGCAGTTCTCTTGGCAAACGTGTTGTATGATGTTGGCTGGGAGTCATTTCTGTACCCTACTCCTCTAGTCTCTCCAACACTTACATAAGCACCAAGTTTCCTGTACTATATATATATTTTAAGCTCTTTTTCTTGCAGTCAAAGTATGACTGATTCAGACAGGAAGCCACAGAAGTTGTCTTCCCTGTTGCTGCCCTCTTATTTTTTTTTCAACTTACTCAGTATGGCCTTGCTGAGCTTCCATTTATAATGGAGAACAAGAAAAGGAGGGCAGACTGAATGTTGGACTTCTGATAAAAAATGATTCCTCAGAAACTAAAAAGTTCATCATATGCATGGGAGAAAGTCATTCTTCTGCTATAGCACCATTATGGAGGTCCATGGAGTCATATAGTAAGAGTATCTGGAATAGGCCTCAGCCTGATCACCCTTAAAAATTTTCAGTTGTCTTTGCAAGTTATTATTAGATGTTTCCACTTAAGCAAAAAGATTCAGATCTGTTTTAATCTTCTTTGCTGTGCCATCTTGAAAAAAGTGACTTCTTAATGATTCTCATTCTTCATCAACACTAGCGTTGGTTCTCAAAGTTGTTCTCAGTTCCCCTCTTCTTTCTGCTTTTTTCTACAGAGCCTTAAAAAGCCATATACTCTCTGTCTTCCCTTTTCCTGCCCTAGCAAGAGTCATATGATCTAGTTTTAGAGTAACTCGGCCTGGGATACCTTCTGGAAAAACTTTTGTTTTCCTTATAAAGGAACACTAACAAAGGTTAGTGTGGTTTCCTTCTACCTTGAAAATAAATACATTATCTGGTGCCGTAGCAGCCATTTTGTGAACAGGAAGTGACAGGCCAACTCACCAAAGATAGCAGAGGGAAAAGACAAAAGTCTAAATCTTTGACAATACCCTTGAGCCTCTTTATCTTCCCTAAATTTTTTTAATCCTGGACTTTTCCTTAAGTGAGGATCATAAACCCCTATTTGTTTAAATGAGTGTTTTTAGTTATTCTATTTCTTGCAGTCTCATTCCTACATAATATGTTATTTATATCTCCTGGGTTGTTTTTTTTGTTTTTGTTTTTGTGTTTTTTTTTTTTTTTGAGGATCCAATAAGATAACTGGTATGAAAGTACTTTGAAAAACTATAAAAAGAGAACCAGTTTTAAAGTCTTACTTTAAAAAGAATCAGATGTTTTCGGAGTAGCTCAAGGTAGAGGAAGTTTCAGTGAAATGATAAATGATTGAAATAAATATGCCACATATTCCTTTCAACAACTCAGATGAAGGCTTGCTTCTCTTAAATTATTAAAAACCCCATTTAGTACTTTCAAAGTGCTTTGGCATCATTTGATATTTAAGCCTCAGAATTTCCCTAGAAGATTGTAAAATCTCATTTTATAAGGAAAGAAGTGAAAACAAGGTTTTTCAAAGACTTTTTCAGAGACATATGCCTGTGGCAGACTCAGAATTAAAAATCAAAGAATCTAATAGTCCAGTGTGTAATTGGCTTTCTCATGTAAGATTGATATGCAGGGTGTGACACAGCCCATGGAAGCCCTAAGCATTTAAAGTTACATCCTATATATATGTTCAAAATAAAGTCCAGCTAACCTATGAGACTTCTTATACTTGCGAATAAAATGCCTTTATATACAACATTAGTAGAGGGCAAGGAAAGAATATCTTTTTACCAGTAATGAACTTAAGCCTACTTGTATACTATCATAAACTGCATAATAGTTCCTCTATGCAACACCCCTCCCCCTGCCTGCCTCTGAAAATTCATATTGAAACCTAATCCCCAATGTGATGTATTAGAAGGTAGAGACTTTGGGGAGTGATTAAGTCATCAATACTCAACCTAACAGGACAAGTGCTCTTACAAAAGAGATCTTAGAGAGCTTCCTTACTTCTTCTACCACATGAGAACAGAGCTAGAAGCTGTAAAACAGGAAGTGGATTCTCACGGGACACCAAATATGCTGGCACCTTGACTTTCAGTTTCCTAGCCTCAAACTATGAGAAATAAATTTCTGTTGTTTATAGGCCACCCGATCTGTGGTAATTTGTTATAGCTGCCCAAATTGACTAAGACATACACCAAGAGCCTTATCCAATCCTGACATAAAATAAATGAGGTCAGATTACTTTATTATTTTCTTGATATGCATTGTTATAAGCACATTGTTATAAGCAGTAAAATGGTTCTTTTGATTACTACATGTTGAAAAAAACATGGGGAAAATAAAGTCAGATATCTAAGCAGGAAGTGGGTTCATGCTCACCCTTAAAAATGGAAGCAAAGAATAGTTATCAGAATTTCCTTCAGAAGTGTCGTGGTCAGAATCTTCTTCCACTTTCAACCCGAGAAAGTGTTTTGGCAACTTTAATCGTATTTTTTTCTGATGAAACAGAAATTTTATTTTTAATTAATGGTATTATTTTTGAGATTAAGTTTATGTGTTTCGTGGCCTTTTATCCAAATTCTGACTTAGTAAGATTTGTGTGAGAAGAGATTAGAGGGGAAAAAGAAGAAAGAACTCAAACAGAAATACAAAAATGTTTTAAATTATTTTTTTATTCTATATATTTTTTCTATATATATTCTATATATATTCTATATATTTTCTATATATATTCTATATATTTTTAAATTCTATATTTTTACTATCATTATTTTCAAATCCAGAGATGGCTAATAGAGGGATTTCCTGTCCCTGTTCTACTACTTTCTAGCTGTAGGACTTTGGACAACTGTCCTTTCTCCGCACTTAATTTCCTCTTATTGTAAATGAGGATAATCATAGTACCTACTTCAATGGGAGAATGAGCTGATTGTATGAACTGGTATGGTAACAGTAATGTTAGCTATTATTACTATCTGTAAAAACCATAAAGCAATGGGCAAAACCATGAAATGGGCTCATAAGACAAATACTATAAAAGTTGTCTGAACTTCTAGCCCAGGTGGAGAGGTAGTGAAGGTGGAATTGATTTCCAGGATAGCACTGCTGCATCTCCTAACTTTGGGAGTTTAAATTATTATTATTTAGATCTGTTCTCTTGACTTGTTAACAAATCTCTTGCAGGACCTATGTCAAATACATTTTGTAAAATACTAAGGTGCAGATTGTTGAGAGTGACAAAGAACACACATTGGTCCAGTTCTGACATGTTGAAGGGTATTAATAGCTATTGGACATTGAAGCAGGGGGGCATGGTTGAATCGAATGAAAAGGTTGGTGTTCAGCAAGAAACAGAGGTGTTCCCAAACAGAAATCTACTGTTAGTGGGCGAAAATGATAAAAAATTATTGAGGAATCATTACTTGTCACAGTAAGAAACAAATGGATGCCCAGAAATGGGCTTTCCAGAAAGCTAGAATAGTAGAATTATAACACGCCCTCTGGATTTCTTACCAATACTTGGGAATTTATAGGAATAATATATGTCTTGGGAGAACGAGAATTCTGTGAGATGTTTAAATCTTTGTTACCTAGTGATTTAAGGCTGTTGCATATGTACATTTTGTTTGTTAACCACCCCTTCTCTAGTAGTTTTATACTAATAAGAATAGGGGTCAGGGGCATCTGGGTGGCTCAGTGGGTTAAGCATCTGCTTTCAGCTCAGGTCATAATCTCAGAGTCCTGGGATTGAGCCCTACATCAGGGTCCCTGCTCAAGGTGTGTGTGTGGGGGTGCCTGCTTCTCCCTCTCACTCTGCCACTCCTCCTGCTTGTGCGCACACTCTCTCTCTTTCAAATAATAATGATGATGATGATGAAAGAATAGGGCTGCAATGTTACAATCTTGCCTATTTTATATAACAGATATTCCCAAGGTGTAGTGAAGTTGGAATTGCAGGAGATATAGGAAACTGAAGCCAGAGAAAGCAAGTTCTTGAAACTAGAATAATTCAATGGGGTGATCTTCAGAGAAAAAATGTGCGTAGATATAAACATCAGGCCAATCCTGGCTTAAGATATTGTTATGGCCAGGAGCACCCAGAACAGGACTTGACCCTTTACCCTCAGGGCACAGAGTGTTCTCAGTGTCCCAAAAGTACTTTGCATGTTTCCTATCTGCCTCCCAACTGGCTCAGCCTCTACTGACTAAGTTGGGCTGAAAGAAGAAATAAGATGAAAGAAGGGTGAGGGAGAGACGAAAGGGGGAATACAGGATCTAATGAAGAATACAGAAAGAGTGAAGGAAATTTTATAAAGAGAATGGAAAGAGAAAAGAAATGAAGGTAGAAAATCAGGTAACATATGGGGAAGAAAGAAAGCAAACTTGAGGATGGGACATGCTTGGAATCACCAAGATGTCCCTAGACAGCTGGGACTAGAGTGTTGAGCTAGAACAAAATGCGTAAAAGGAGGAAGGGGATGTTGTATCTGGAGGAGCTTCCCCAGAATAAAGGAGTTAGGGAGATAGGAGAAAAGAGAGGATAGAGGTTAAGTAAACACTATTTGTTATCTCAGATATCTAGGTAATAACCATCTATATTTATTGTGGCAATGTGGACAGAACCGCATAGAATATTATTTCAAAACAACAATATACCTTTTCATGAGGCAGAATGTATGGGGGAATCAGGTAAGTGATGGAGGAGGAAGAAGGAGGCCAGTCCTATGAGACGCTGCAGACAGAAGCTGATGCTGAACCCTTGGGAATGGAAGATCATGATGCAATGCCTGGGAGAATGAGGAGGATGTTTACTGTCTTTTTGTATGCTTAAAAAAAGAAAAAGAAAAAATTATGGCACTGGCTACATACAACTCTTTCTTAAAGAATAACACATTGGCATCCACTTTAAGCATGAATGGGTTAATTAGTATCATCCCAAGGTTTTGCATGTGTGGTATTATTTACCTGTGATGTTATGCAGTAGTTATTTCACTATATATTTTTAGACCTTTTTGTATTAATTATTTTTATTAACATATAATGTATTATTTGACCCAGGGGTATGCATCTGTGAATCGTCAGGCTTACACATTTCACAGCACTCACCATATTACATACCCTCCCCAATGTCCATAACTCAGCCACCCTATCCCTACCCACCCCCCGCCGCCACCTACCAGCAACCCTGTCTGTATTGTGAGATTAAGAGTCTCTTATGGTTTGTCACCCTCCCAATACCATCTTGTTTCATTTTTCTCTTCCCCACCCCTCACAAGCCCCTACTCTGCCTCTCAAATTCTGCATATCAGAGAGATCATATGGTAATTGTCTTTCTCTGATAGACTTATTTCGCTTAGCATAATACCTTCTAGTTCCATCCACATCATTGTAAATCTGGGGGTATAGCTCAGTGGCAGAGCATTTGACTGCACATCATTGTAAATGGCAAGATTTCATTTCTTTTGATGGCTGCATAGTATTCCATTGCATATATATATACACCATATCTTCTTTATCCATTCATCTGTTGATGGACATCTAGGTTCTTCCCATAGTTTGGCTATTATGGATTTTGCTGCTATAAACATTTGGCTGCACGTAACCCTTCACTATGTATTTTTAAACCACACTTTAACACTTTTTCATTTGTGTATTAGATCCTTTCACTTTTTGACATGAGTCCTTTATTGTTGTATCAATACATTCATCTATCCAAGGCATCTCTTGGGCCAGTAGTTCTCAAACTTTAGTGAGCATCAGAATTATCTGGAGGGCTTGTCAAACACAGATCTCTGGGTTTCACCCCACCGAGTTTCATTTGCAGTGGTCTGGGGTAGAAGAATCTGTATTTCTAACAAGTTTCCAGCTGATGCTAATGCTCCTGGTAGAGACCTTGCTTTGAGAACCACAATATTTGACAAATAGTAGTGTTGTGTTATTACTATGTGAAATTACTATTACTGCAGAGATATTGAAATACAAGATTATATTTCACGGTTGGAGGTTTTTGAGTTTAGAAAACTTTGTCAGAAGCACTACTATACAAAATTATCAATTATATTATCATATGAATAGTAAAGTGAAAGAGTTTTGTGATGTTTTGTTGGGATAGCTTCTGAATTTGTGACTTTCTCTGGTTAGATACTCATTTGAAGTTTTGGCCTTCCCAGTGCAGTCTCTTCAATTTTCAAAACCTCAAACTTAAGATTTGTAAAGGAAAATTTCTATCTTGGCCTGGAGGGAAAGACACATTCACCAACACTTCTGTCCTTTTGGAATAGTCCTGGCCAGGAAGCTTGTGCCCCTCCCTCCACCCTCTTTGGACAGACCATGATACCTATTAAGCTATTGGATGCTAGAAGCCTATCCTCATCACAGAGGAGGAGACCCTTCTTTCTTTCTCTGTTCACCTGAGCTCTTAGGTCCAAACGAGCCCACCTTCACTTCTGTGACAATGCAGTAAGCCCTTCTGGGGAGCATCTTTCTACTGATGGCACTCCCTACTGGAGAAAGTGCCCAGTGTAGGCTTGTCCTTACAGCTGGCTGGGTCAGGGGTCACACAGTCTTATCTGCAGCCTGGACACAGCCCTGTTGTGAATGTGCAGATTCTAGATCTAAACTCCATTCTTCAATATACTTTATCAAAAGCACTGCTAAGCCATTATTATAGCTGGTTATGTGTTTTTTTTAAAGTATTTACTTTGTCAGCACCCTGGTGGAGAGCAGGAGAAAATTTTAGGCCCCAAATACCTCTAAAATATGGGCTGGGAAACAAGTATATACACAAGATGGGCACTTGAGCAGTATAAGGAAACCTAGGGAGAATGAGGATCTTAGTGTAGGACTTGGTGGCTGGCTTAGGCTGGGGCAGCTCATAATGGCTTATAACATATCCACAGCAGGTACATCAGACACAAGGATACTCAGAAGCAGAGTTCCAGTTAGAGAGTTCCACCTCACAACAGGTGGTATGCACTATTTGAGGTCTTTGTATCCATTTATTTGAGAGAGAGAGGGTGTGAGCAAACAGACACAAGTGGGGGGAGGGGCAGAGGAAGAGGGAGAGAATTTCAAGCAGACTCCCCACTGAGCATGAAACCTGATGGGGGCTCAATCTCACAATCCATGAGATCATGACCTGAGTTGAAATTAAGAGTCATGCTCTACTGACTGAGCCACCCAGGTGTCCTCCACCATGTATTTGAGGTCTTTTTAGGCATTTGTGGAAAGAATGATTATTGCTTTCATGGCATCCTTTTTCTCCATATAGTGCTTCTTAGCAAGGTCTGCAAATTAAGTTTCCTATGGGGCACAGGGTACTACTGTGTTCATTCTGTCCTCTAGTTTGTCAGAATCAGGCCTCAGTAGCAGCTCTAGATCAATTGCTTCAAATTCTGACTTCTTTACCTTATTTTAAATCTATATCACGAGCCAAATAATTTCTGGGGTTCATGAAGGTACTGCAGAGAGTTCTGGAAACATCCCATCTCTGCCTCCAGTCATAAATTGACTGACCTCGTAATGTCTGGAATTCTGCTCATGTGTGGGGATTTCAGAAACTCTATGTAGTGGAATAAAGAAAGGAATATCAACCTTCTCCTATAGTGACTATGTCATATTTTTAAGTGGAAGTAGAGGGCAAAACAAAGCCATCCTTATGAACCAAAGGCTAAGGAGGAACAATTTTAAGATTTCCCTTAGAACGCTGTCATTAGGAACTTTGTTTGCTTAGTGACATATCAAGGAAAGAAAACTCTTTGGAAAGAAGTTTGATCTTGCAATCAGAGCATCAGTGAAGAAAAGTGAAAACAAAATGAAGGTATATATATTGAGCCAGAGGTGAAGTAAGGTTGAATTCTTTATAAAAAATGGGACTAGGTTAAAGGGAAATATTTCAGTTGTTACTCAATCAAGGATTCTGGAGAGCTCAAGAGAACACGTAAAATAAGTTAAGATGGAGATCCATTAACTGGGTTGACTCCCCCTTGAGAGCCCACATAGAAAACACTATTGAAAGAAATTCTTGGGGTGCCTGGTGGCTCGGTTGTTTAAGCATCTGACTCTTGGTTTTGGCTCAGGTCATGATCTGTGGGTCATGATCCCAGGGTCTCAGGATTAAACCCTGCATGAGGATGTGTTCTCAGCATGGGGCCTGCTTGAGATTCTCTGCCTCCCTTTGCCCCTCCCCCTGCTTGTGCATTCTTTTTCAAATGAATGAATGAATAGAAACTCTTCCCTTCCCTTTCCTTTTTTCACTTCTTTATTATTATTTAAAATTTTTTTATCATAGAAATTTTCTAACATACACAAAAGAGAATAATACGATGAACCTCATAGAGGTTCATCTGTTAACTCCAACATTATCATCATATGGCTATTCTTGTTTTATTTGTAACTCTCCAATCCTCCCCCCAAATCCTAGCACCTGCTAGATTATTTTAAAGTTAGTTTCAGATATCATGTGATTTCATCTGTATTATCTTAAAGAAATAAGGATTTAAAAAATCAAATTTAACAACATTATTTTACATCTAAAAGTGTTAATAAAAACTCTTGGACCTAATAAATGATTATAACAAGGTAGCAGGATATAATGTTGTTTTTTTTTAAATTTATTTATTTGTCAGAGAGAGAGGGAGAGAGAGAGCGAGCACAGGCAGAGAGAGTGGCAGGCAGAGGCAGAAGGAGAAGCAGGTTCCCCGCCGAGCAAGGAGCTCGATGTGGGACTCGATCCCAGGACGCTGGGATCATGACCTGAGCCGAAGGCAGCCGCTTAACCAACTGAGCCACCCAGGCGTCCCTATAATGTTAATATATAAAAGTCTATCGCTTTTTTATATACAAACAAAGGACAAGTGGAATTTGATATAAAAAGCACAATATCACTCACATCTACATCTGAAGAAATGAAATATTTAAGTATAAATCTAACAAAATATGTATAAGATCTATATAAGAAAACCTATCAAAAATCTGATGAATAAAATCAGAGAAGAACTAAATAAATGAAGAGATGTTCCATGTTCATAGGTAAGAATACTCAATATTTTCAATATTTCAGTTCCTTACAACTTGGTCTATAGAATGAATATAATCCCAGTCAAAATCCCAGTAAGTTATATGATAGATACCGACAAGCTAATTCTAAAATTTATATGGAGTGGCAAAGACTCAGAATAACCAACACTATATTGTAGGAGAGGAACGAAGTTGGAGGACTGACACTATCCAACTTCAAGGCTTATTATAAAGCTACTGTATTAAGACAGAGTGGTATTGGTGAAAGAATAGAAAAATAAATCAATGGTCGAGAATAGAAAACCCAGAAATAAATCCCCATAAATATAATTAATTGATCTTTGACAAAGGAGCGAAAGCAATACAATGGAACAAAGATAGTCTCTTCAAAAATGGTGCTGGAAAAAATGGATATCCATACAAAAAAAGAAAGAAAAAAGGAAAGAAAGAAAGAAAGAAAGAAAAATTTACGCACAGATCTTACACTATTAACAAAAATTAAACCAAAATTGATGAGAGACCTAAGTGTAAAACACAAAAATATTACACTCATAGAAGATAACATAGGAGAAGACCTGGAGTCCTTGGGTATATTGATGCTTTTTAAAGATATAACACTAAGGCATAATCCATGAAAGAAGTAATTGGTAATCTCAATTTGATTAAAATCTGCCCTGTGATAGACAATGTCAAAATAATGAGGAGACAAGCCACAGCCTAGTAGAAGATATTTGCAAAAGGCACATATGATAAAGAACTGTTATCTAAAATAAACAAAGAAGTCTTACATTCAACAATTAAAAAATGAACAACCCAACTGAAAAAAAAAATGAGCAAAAGATTTGAGCAGACACCACATCAAAGAAGAGATACCAATGGCAAATAAGCATACAAGAAGATGCTGACATCATATGTCATTAGGGAAATGCAAATTAAAACAATGAGATACCACTATACATCTAATAGAATGGCCAAATCTGGAACACTGACAACATCAAATGCTGGTAAGCATGTATAGCAACAGGAATTCTCATTCATTGCTGATTGGAATGCAAAGTGGTATGGCTACTTCGGAAGACAGGTTGGCAATTTTTTACAAAATTAAAACTACTCTTATCATATGATCCAGGAATTGGAGTTGAAAACTTATATCCACACAAAAACCTGTGCACAGATGCTTATAGCAGCTTTATTCATAATTGCCTTAATTTGGAAGAAACTAAAATGCTCTTCAGTAAGTGAATGAACAAATAAACTGTGGTACATCCAGACCATGGAATATTATTCAGTGTTAAAAATAAATGAGCTATCAAACATGAAAAGACACGGGAAACATTAAATACATGTTACTAAGTGAAAGAAAATAATATGAAAAGGCTATATAATGTATGATTCCAACTATATGACATTCTGGAAAAAGCAAAACTATGAAGATAAAAAGATCAGTTGTTGCCAGGGTTGGGTGGAGGGAGTGGGAAGGTGAATTTGCAAAGCACAGAGCATTTTTAGGGCAGTGAAAATATTCTATGTGATATTATAATGATGGGCATGTGTCATACATTTTTCCAAACCCACAGAGTCTGCAATACCACAAGTGAACCTTATGGGCTTTGGGCAATTATGATGTGTCAATGTAGATTCATTTTTGTTTAAAAAATGTACCATTCTCATGAGTGATGCTGGTAATGAGGAGATTATGCATATGTGTGGGCAAGAGGTATGAGGGAAATCTCTGTATCTTCCTCTTAATTTTCTTGTAAACCTTAAACTACTCCCCAAGTTATCTTTGAAATATTAATAATAACTCCATATTATATATGTGCATATATATATTAATATATGTGCAGGAGATTATATATACACATGTATATTGGAAATGCACTAGTGCTTTCAGAAGAGATTGGACAACATATGATAAAAGGACTGGAAGATTAGCAGAGAATGCATTAAACATTATTTGGTAAGTTTGAAGGTGACACAGTTATTTTAGTTGGCAAAGCTCCTATGGCTATGGGTTGGGGGAAGATATCCAGGAAATTCATGGCATCAGGACTCTGAACAAGGGTTTAGGGAAGATAAGGCACCATAAAAAGAGCCCAGTAGTTTAAAAGAGATGATTCTCAGGCCAGGGCTAGCTGCTAGACTGATGGAAGGTAACTTATGGGTAGAATTTTCCAACATGAATGTAGAAGGTGACTGTATATGTTTGAATAGTGAACACATTTCATTGATTTGGAACTCATTCATGTCATATGGGGGATCCTAGAACAATTTCCTTAGAGGAAGAAGAGGTCAGGAACTCTAATCCATCTATCAGTGCTATCCAGGAGGAAAAAAATGCAAAGCTCTGCTGATCTTGTAGGGTTCATAGAAGAACAGAAAGGAATATAAGATTACGGGATTATCAAACCACTGTAAGAAAAGATGTATCCGAAGGAATAGTTCTACCACTGATTATGTGGGGAGAATGTATTCAACAATTTTGGAAAGTCCAAAAGCCAAGGAAAGGCAAGGTTTCAGAGGAAAGAACATTAAAAAAAAAGAAAAATAAGGCAGCAATCAGAAATAAAAAATCCATTTGAAAAAAATTTTATTGTGAAAATTTTCAGCTCACACAAAAATGGAGATCAGCTCTCACAAAAATGGAGAGAATAATACAATATTCCTGTATGCAGCCCTGACAAACCATAGAATTGTCATTCTTGCTTTAACTATCCCCTCACATGATTTTTTAAAAATTTTTAATTTTTTTATAAACATATAATGTATTTTTATCCCCAGGGGCACATGTCTGTGAATCGCCAGGTTTACACACTTCACAGCACTAATCATAGCACATATCCTCCCCAATGTCCATTACCCCACCCCCCTTTCCCGACCCCCCTCCCCCCAGCAACCCTCAGTTTGTTTTGTGAGATTGAGAGTCACTTATGGTTTGTCTCCCTCCCGATCCCCATCTTGTTTCTTTTCTTCTTTTCCTACCCCCACAACGCCCCCCTGTTGCAACTCCACTTCCTCATATCAGGGAGATCATATGATAGTTGTC
>PISX010023446.1:0-29766 GCA_004024625.1 Mellivora capensis
ACTCAAAACCACAAGCGGCAGCTGTCGGGGCAGCTCCAGACCCCCAGAGAGGTTCCAAGTGGGGAAGGCACACAGAGATTTTCCTGCTGGCCCGAGCTGAGAGCGATCAGACTTTCTGGGTCCTAAAGATCCCCCCACTGGTGCCTGCACGCCTCTCTCAGGGGAGGGGGCTGATTTCATGAGTGATCGGAGTTCCTTGGTAGGTAATCAGCTCACTTTAGGGGACAGGTTGAACCAGAGCCTCCTCCTAGTTCCCCGCCATTTTGTCTCAATCTCCAGCTGTGTTTTCATTACCATTTGTTTACATGATTTTTTTTCAATTCTTCTTTAATTTCCTGGTTGACCCATTCATTCTTTAGAAGGATGTTCTTTAGTCTCCATGTATTTGCATTCTTTCCAACTTTCCTCTTGTGATTGAGTTCTAGCTTCAGAGCATTGTGGTCTGAAAATATGCAGGGAATGATCTCAGTCTTTTGGTACTGGGTGAGACCTGATTTGTGACCCAGGATGTGACCTATTCTGGAGAATGTTCCATGTGCACTAGAGAAGAATGTGTATTCTGTTGCTTTGGGATGGAATGTTCTGAATATATCTGTGATGTCCATCTGGTCCAGTGTGTCATTTAAGGCCTTTCTTTCCTTGTTGATCTTTTTCTTGGATGATCTGTCCATTTTAGTGAGGTGGGTGTTAAAGTCCCCTACTATTATTGTATTATTGTCAATGTGTTTCTTTAATTTTGCTATTAATTGGTTTATATAGTTGGCTGCTCCCATGTTAGGGGTATAGATATTTAAAATTGTTAGATATTCTTGTTGGACAGACCCTTTGAGTATGATATAATGTCCTTCCTCATCTTTTATTATAGTCTTTGGTTTAAAATCTAATTTATCTGATGTAAGGATTGCCACCTCAGCTTTCTTTGATGTCCTTTAGCATGGTAAATTATTTTCCACCACCTCACTTTATTTTTTTTTTTAGGATTTTATTTATTTATTTGACAGACAGAGATCACAGGTAGGCAGAGAGGCAGGCAGAGAGAGCAAGGGAAGCAGGCTCCCTGCTGAGCAGAGAGCCCGATGCGGGGCTTGATCCCAGGACCCTGGGATCATGACCTGAGCCGAAGGCAGAGGCTTTAACCCACTGAGCCACCCAGGCGCCCGTTTTTTTTTTGTTTTTTTTTTTTAATCCATTCTGATACCCTGTGTCTTTTGATTGGGGCATTTATCCCATTTACATTCATGGTAACTACTGAAGGATATGAATTTAGTGCCTCTGTATTGCCTATAAGATGACTATTACTGTATATTGTCTCTGTTCCTTTCTGGTCTATATTACTTTCAGGCTTTCTCTTTGCTTAGATGTCCCCTTTCAATATTTCCTGTAGGGCTGGTTTGGTGTTTATAAATTCTTTTAGTTTTTGTTTGTCCTGAAAGCTTTTTATCTCTCCTTCTATTTTCAATGACAGCCTAGCTGAATATAGTATTCTTGGATGCATATTTTTCTCATTTAGTGTCCTGAATATATCATGTCAGTCCTTTCTGGCCTACCAGGTCTCTGTGGTTAGGTTTGCTGTCAATCTAATATGTCTCCACTGCAGATTACAGACTTCTTGTATAGAGCTGCTTTCAGAATTTTCTGTCTCTGAGGCTTGTAAGTTTTAGTATTAGATGACGGGCTACTGACTTATTTTTATTGATTTTGAGGTGGATTCTCTGCGCCTCCTGGATTTCGATAACTGTTTCTTTCCCCATATTAGGGAAGTTCTCCAATATAATTTGTTCTTATGTACCTTCTGCCACTCTCTCTTTCTTCCTCTTCTGGGATCCCAATTATTCTAATATTGTTTCATCTTATGGTATCACTTATCTCTCAAATTCTCCGCTTGTGACCCAGTAATTGTTTATTTCTCTTTTTCTTGGCTTCTTTATTCTCCATCATTTGGTCTTCTATAGCATTAATTCTTTCTTCTGTATCATTTATCCCAGCTGTTAGAGCCTCCATTTTTTATTGTACCTCATTAATAGCCTGATTTCATCCTGGTTAGATTTTAGTTCATTTCTCCAGAAAGGGATTTTCTAGTATCTACTATGGTTTTTTCAAGCCCAGCTATTATCTTTGTAATCGTCATACTGAACTCTAGTTCCAACATCTTACTAATGTCCATATTGATTAGGTCCCTGGCAGTTGGTACTTCCTCTTGCTCTTTTTTGAGGTGAGTTTTTCTGTTTTGCCATTTCGTCCAGAGAATAATAGAAGAATGAGAAAACAAAATGCTAATAGGGTAACAACAACCTCAGAAAAATATACACTAAAGAAATCAGAAGAGACCCAAAACCAGGGAGAAAAGAAAGGAAAACAAAAATGTGATCAGGCTGGTGAACAGAGCAGAGTCACACACTAGATTTTGTGTGCATTTTGGTCTGTTAGAAGAAACTGCCTCTCAAAATGTTAAAGAAAAACATATATACAAAAATAAGGGTAAATACGATGAAGGGATGGAATATGATTTATAAAGGTGAAAATTAAAGGTTTCAAAAAAGGAATCAAGTTCGTTGAAAAAAAATTTAGGGAAAAAAGAATGTGATCAGGCGGGAGACTAGAACCAAGTCATTCACTAGATTTAGAGTATATTTTGGTCTGTTATTTGAAACTGTATACCACAAATTTAAAGAAAGAAAAATGTATGTATAAAAAGAAATAAGGTTAAACACAATGAAAGGATAGAATATGACTGTAAAAATGAAAATTAAAGAGGGTTTTTAAAGAGGAATTGATAAGATATTGGTTAAATAGAAAAGAAGAAAAATTTTAAAAATAGAAAAAGAAAAAATAAAGAAAATTTTAAAAATTAACTTTGAAAGACTAGAGAATCATGGGGGAAAAGCCATGAATTCTATGTGCTGTATTCCCCTAGTGCTGGAGTTTTGCAGTTCTCATTTATCAGTAAACTTAGCCTTGGCCAGATGTTCTTGCTGATGATCTTTGGGAGGGGCCTTTTACAGTGATTCTCAAATGTCTTTGCCTGAGGTGGAATTGTACAGCCTTTCCCAGGGGCCAGGCCACGCAATCTTCTTGGGTGTGCTCTCAGTAGGTTTTGTTCCCTGAATGCTTTCCATATAGCTTTGGAGGACAAGAATGAAGATGGCGGCCTCCCAGTCTCTGACCCAGTGGAACAGAGAGCTCAGGGCCCCACTCCTCAGTGTGCCCTCAGAGAAAAGCAGTCAATCACTTCTGTCTCCCTGGCCTCTGGCCGCACTATGTGCTCATCTGGCCTATAACCAAGCATTTCTATCTCTGGCACAAGGCCTCGTTTAGAGTCTCCAAACCCAGCAGATTCCCGCAGTGCACTCTCGTGCTGCTCCTCCCAGGGGAAGGTGAGTCTCCCTGAATCTGCTGCTTGGGTGATCCCTGCTTGAAGAGTAGTGGCTCAACTGTGAAGTTGATCGTGGTTTATGGCAACCCTGAGCTGAGAGCCCGCTCCTTGACTCCATCTCTGCAGCCAGCTTCTCTGCTCTGATACCTTGGAGCTCTGCTGCACTCAGGGACCCCCAGTCTTTCTGTGACTCCAAGGGGCCTGAGACCACACTGTCTCAGCAAGGACTCCACCCCCCACTTAGCTACTGGGGCGACAACCCTGCATGGAGCAGACTTCTAAAAGTTCCGACTTTCTGCTCTGCTGCTCTCTCATTTCCCAAGAGCCAGTACCACCCCACCCCCCGCAGTCTATCTTCCTGTATATCACCTTAGACTGACCTCTCTGCATGTCCTACCTTCTGTAAAGTGGTCGCTTTTCTGTTCATAGATTGCTGCTCTTCTTCTCTTCAATCTCCTGTTGAGTTTGTAGGTGTTCAGAATGGTTTGATAACTATCTAGCTGAATTCCTGGGACCTGATGTAATTTAGGTCTTCTACTCCTCTGCCAACTTGCTCTCCCCACCCCCAAGAACATAAAGGTTTTAATTATGTCTTGTCTCCAGAAAAGCACATGTCATTAACAGTGGATTGATAACAGTTCCAATAACTAATGGCTATCCAGGAAGAGGTGGGCAACCATTTGTTTGGATAGGATACAATTGGATAATTAAATCCTATCACGAGTAAGCAAAATTCCAGGTGTGCTAAAGGAGTTTTTGGAAGGATTATTTTCAGTAGTATAATATATAAAAAGACAGTTACTCTTGTGAGAATGAAACTAGAAGATCAGCAAATGAAGAAAGGCACAGTGGAGTCAACTATTATGTTATTACACATCAGGCGCTCTATACACATTGCTTTACGTGACACCCATGACACTCTCATGCAGGACCTACAGGCGCCTTCACTTTGTAGAAGAGAGTGGACACTCGGAGAGGTGAAATAATTTGTCTTAGAGTCATATTCCTGACCTAGGCCTGCTGACTCCCAAGTCATGGTTCTTTTAGTTCTCTACGCAAATTATCATAGAAAGAATTTACCAGAAGAAGAGTACATAATATTTTTGCTGACGACAAGGCAGCTACAAGCTGCCATGATAGAGTGAGTCACTGTGGATTCAACTTACTTCAGGGAGGAATCCCCAACACCAATGCAGCCTCGCAAGCTGAGCTTCCTCAGGAATCCACCACATCGCTTGGAGATATTTTCTACCACTCGACCCTGGAATCAAAGAAGTCAGAAAAAAATCTCATTTTTCATGCTGCTTATCTAACAGCATGATAACCCAAAATTTAGAAATGGAATATATTTTTTCCCAGGTATAATGAAGCCATTTTGGAGCATTCCTCCAACACTCCACTGTTCCTAAAGGAGCTGCAAGCATTGAAAAATGTTTTCAATTAAAGTATTACGTATTCAAAAAAAAAAAAAAAAAACTTAGCGCACTGTATTTTGGCAGCTTTAACCCTAGAGCTAGTCCTCCCCTACTCAGGGCTCAGAGCTGCCACTGCACTAGTGGCAAGGTTTTTTGAGGTCAGCTGTAGGAACACCGGCTGCTAAGCAGCAATCTAAAACAACATTGCTCAAAAAAAAAAAAAAATCTATTTTAGCTAAACATTACCACTCTAAAAGTTTGCAAATGTATTATAAAAGTTCCCCCCTCATCCTCCTTAGCAATCACCTATAAACACATTTGCTTTGAAATAGGAAACTTGGCTGGATACTGGCGGATACATTAAAAGAAAAAAATCAACACTGATAAAGCACTTTCACTTTTTCAGGCACGATTTTAACACTTTCTTGTACTTATTATGGCTCAGTTACTATTCCCAACAACTTCATGGTCTACTACTCCACAATGGAGACAAGAGTATGTCTGGAATACAGATCTTTCAGGTCACCTCTTGTAACATTACCATGCCCTGTGATTCAAGTCAATGGAAAACTACAAATCAATCCAGGCAGGACTACCAATGGTCCATACACTTCAGGATCAATGGTTTGGGTTACCCTACCAGGTAGAGAACCATGGCCAGCTGAGGTGCTTGCTGCAAAGGGAACACAGAATGGGGAGTAGAAGAAGATAGTTGAAAATACCAACTACCATCATGCAACCAATTACAGAAATGAAAACTCTGTCATGAATGGTTCTCCTTATTTTGTTATGAGTATTGTGTATGTAAAGCCAATACATTTCTTTCCTTTCCTCTTCTGTTCCCTTATGTAAAATAAGATGTACTGACACCATATCAAGTATTTAAGTATCATTAATTCTCTATCACACTATTTAAGATACATGATATGAAGAAGAGTGAACATCACTCAAGGACATTCTCTCTTCTTTTGAGGAAGGAGTGTGTTTCTGGTTGTACACTGGATCCTTGTATCACATTAGGTTGAATTTGGGCCTTGTTATTATCTTTATTTGGGGATTAAGTATGGCTTAAGGTGATACATATGGGTGCCAAGTTGACAAGGGGTGAACGTTTGATAATTAATCTGATGCATCAACTTGACTGGACCACAGGATGTGCAAACATTTGGCTCAACAGTATTCTGTATGAGTCTGTGAGGGTATTTCTGGATAAGATTACCACTTGAATCAATAGAGAAAAGTTGCAGTAGGTGGGCCTCATCCAATCAAATGAAGACCTGAATAGAATAAAAAAGGCTGAGTAAGAGGGAACTCGCCATGCATGACTGCTTGAGCTAAGACAGTGGTCCTTTCTGGCCTTTGGACTGGGACTGAAAAACATTGGTTCTTCTTAAGTCTGGAACCTGTCAGCTTTCAGACTGGAATCTACCCCATGGGCTCTGCTGGTTCACAGATCAGACTGGAGCTCCGTATCAGCTCTCTTGTGTCTCCAGCTTCCCGACTGCAGATCTTGGGACTTCTCAGATCCCTCAAGGAAAGGCACAATGTACATAATCCAATTCCTCAATATAAATTTCTGTGTTTGTATACCTACAGACCCTATTAATTTTTTTCTCTGGAGAATCCTGACAATTAACAGACTGGATTCAAACCTTCATTTAGCAAATAAAGAAATTAAATGGTCAAATTGCCAAGGTTACACTTTAGTGAGTAGTAGAGTGAGAGTTCTAACAGAGTTACTTGATTCTAAAAGCTGCACAACTACTCCTCCACAAGGGAGGAAATACTGAAAGAGGGCCATTTGGGTCTTTAAAAAAAAAAGCCATTATCCTCACTTTATAAGATGGCAATCTTGACACTGAACTGTGAGCACCAAGCATTCACTAGGACACATCAAACCACAGGATCACAGGAGCAAGGCTCACAAATATTGTTACCTGGCTAACATCTTAAGATGAAAATCTACACTGTGATATTGTTAGCAGCTTTATTTATGCTTTCTTGAGTATTCCCTAAATTAATAAATATTTGTCACTGGAGGTGGGGAAGCTTATAACTTGGAAATCTAAGATAAACACTCAAGTAAAAAATAAAACAGCGAAAATCCCTCCATACCAACATCTACAAATAAGGTACACAACATATTTTTCTCCATTTCAAGTTGGTTACATTTATATAAGCTCTCTATTCTTCCTTTCTTTGGAGTAAAAGTTTTGGTATTCAGATTAAAAAAATTACATTCAGAATTTTCTGCTCTACTGTTTCCAACGAAGAAAAAATGAGCACATAGTTTCCAAGTGCAAAATTCAAGTCAATGACTGTGTATTATCCATTTAGATAGTATGTTGAATGATGATGATAGTATAGATTTTGGAATGAACGGCTTTAGAGAAAAATAAGGCCTAAATGGAGAGACCTTTGGAGTTATAACTTTTAGATTAGCATGCTACTTGGTTATTTCTTATTTTTGGCTTGGTGGAATCTTTATTAACCATGAAGACACTGACAAAAAAATGTCCAACTTTTAAAGACATGGAAAATGCCTAAACATCAGGGTAACAACACTGAATCAGGAAAGATGCTCAAGGAAAGGCACAATGTACACTTGTCATCTGGATGCTTTATTCTACCTTTTCTCTGAAACACAACGGTCACATAACCCATTGTATGCATGGTACCTACTGTTTCCTCTTAACTGACTGAACCACCCAGGAATCCCCCTACTGTTTCCTCTTACTAGATGAATGACCTTGGGTTAGTTACTCAAATTTTTTGTGCCTCAGTTTCTTCAATATGGTGTTTTTGCGAAAATTAAATGGATATTTGTAAGCTACTTAAATAGTGCCAGGCACGTAGTAAATACTGTTAGTATATTAATCCTGAACCTTGGTACATTCTCTTTCTCAGCATATCCATAAATCATCATTTTCATCCCAAAGAAATAATTTTAGATGATCAGTTTATCCATGGAATGCTTCCTGGGGTGAGTATCCAATGGGTCCTATTTAAAGAACACAGGGTGCTCCAACATTTGGTTCATAATCCAGTCTGGATTCAAGTTGTTAGCCCCGAAAGGGGAACTAAATATTATTAGGCTAGACTAATACTAATACGGTGCTATCTATTTTAAGTTTTCACATGTAGGGGCACCTGGGTGGCTCAGTTGGTTGAGCATCTGATTTCTGCTCAGGTCATGATCCTGGCTGGGGTCCTGGCATCAAGTCCTGCATCGGGCTCCAAGTCTGCTTCTCCCTCTGCTCTTCAACCTGCTCATGTTCTCTTTCTCTCTCTTGTTTTCACTCTCCCTCTCAAATAAATAAATAAAATTTTAAACAAGAAGTTTTTATATGTAATTCTTTATATAACTGGTTACCCATAAACTAGTCTTTCCTTTAGTGGAAGTACTCGTAAGTCTTTCTACAATGTATTTATATAGCTATGATCAGCCAAAGCTAAAATTCTGAAATCAAATAATATACGAGGTAGTGCTATTTACTTGAAATAGTATTTTTTTAAATCTGAATTTAAAAAGTTTTAAATATGCCTTTCAAAAAGTTATATAGTTTGGGAAAATCATCAAAGAAAACTGAGGGGACAATAAGAGCCACAAAAATAATAATTTGCAAGAATTTAAAAAAACAATGACTTTCCTTTGGTGAGCAGAAATGACCACAATTTTTGGAATTTAATGTGCTTCTCAGCATCACTAAGTAAACACAATGAATAAAGATCTAGAGATTATCAGTGTGAACAAGAATCACAGGTCAGCATGTTTGGGTGGGGCACTGTTGGAATCACTGCTATTAAGCCTGGAAAGAGCATTAAAGAACCCCTAATCCAGGGACCACAGTCCAAAACAGCAAATGAGCGCTTATGTATTCAGGCTGGGTGTGAAGCCCTGAGGTCCCTGACCCTTCCCAATTCAAAACACCACAACATGAGAGGAAACCCACAGTGGGGAAATCCTGTGCTCGGCCCCACTTGCTGCAGGTGCTCTGCTCCACTGCTTTGATATGGGATCAGACACTCTCCAGCTAGTAACCTAGAGAAAGAGGGGAAGGGCCTCCACAACTGATCGTTAGCTCTTCTAAGGTAATACGAGGTTAAATAACTCAGAGGAAATTGTTTGGGCTCATCTCACTGTTAAGCATGATTATTTCCTTATCCATTAAAAAAAGACATAAAACATACACACTTTGGTAGAAACACTCGATGAAAATGCTGTATGAGGAACTGGATTAAAATACAACTCCATGACTACAACTGAATTGCCTAAACTAGAAATGAATAAGGTTCTCTCAACGTTGGGCAGATAAATTTCAGAATATCCACACCCTTAACACAGTAGTCTAGATAATTATTTTTTTTTTAAATTTATTTGTCAGAGAGAGAGAGAGAGAGAGCACAAGCAGGCAGAGTGGCAGGCAGAGGCAGAGAGAGAAGCAGGCTTCCCGCAGAGCAGGGAGCCCTGTGCGGGTCTCAATCCCAGGACCCTGGATCATGACCTGAGCCAAAGGCAGCAGGCTTAATGGACTGAGCCACCCAGGCGTCCCAGTCTAGATAATCATTGTGTGCAGTGAAGATTACTTTCGTCTTTCTTTTTCATTATAAGTTGATATTTAATCTAAAAGTTGTTTTAAAATAAACTTTTCTCATTTGGTCAGGCTTACCACTCTTACATGGGGATATGCACATATTTCCAGATAAATACACGAAAATCCTAGAATTATAAAGGCTTTGAGGATTTTTTTGCCTCTTTATAGACAATAAATCTGAAGAACTGAGAGATTATATGGCTTAAGTGGCTGAGCTGCAGTGATATATCAGGTCTCCATCTTCACTTCTCAACCCATTCTTCTGCCATTTCTTCATTCTTGATGCTGAATTAGAATTCTCAGTGGATCTTTCATATCAATAAATATTTGTCAGGAGTCTGCTAAGATTAAATCACTGAACTGGGTGTTAATAATGCAGGTTCGGGGCTTTAAAAAGCTGAGTGGCAATACCAAGGCTATAGACATGAACAAGGAGGGAAAGTAGTTTGTTACTGATACAGAGCCAAAGCAGAATTTTGGTCTTGATGTACATAGATACCTTCTAGGTTTTTTTCCTTCTCTCCTACACCTTGATATCTTAATATTAAATCTAGGGGTGCCTGGATGGCTCAGTGGGTTAAGCCTCTGCCTTTGGCTCAGGTCAGTCAGGGTCCTGGGATTGAGTCCCGCATCGGGCTCTCTGCTCAGTGGGGAGCCTGCTTCCCCCTCTATCTCTGCCTGCCTTTCTGCCTGCTTGTGGTCTTTCTTTTTGTGTCAAATAAATAAATAAAATATTTCAAAAAATTAAATCTAAATGCAGCAAAAGAAAAAGGCAGGAAAGAATAACCAGTTTACTCATCTTTTTAAAAGGTCTGTTGTCTAAAAGAAAGCTAACTTACCTCTACATCTGTTTGAAAGTTAAAAAGGTCTATTCTTTGCCAGTTGCTTCCATCCAGGGCTAGGATGTTCCAGGCCTAGGGGGCGGGAGGCAGAGGAGGAGAGATGGGGGTGAAAGAGATACACTGAGACTGTTAATGGAAGTCCTGATTCAACCTCTATATTTCCAAACTTTTATTCTTGATATACATTAAGTGGACAATCAAATATGGAATTATGATAACACCATATTATATTAAATGTAAAAGATGACATTTAAAGTTAACTGCTTGGGACACCTGGGTGGCTCAGTTGATTAAGCATCCAACTCTTGATTTTGGCTCAGGTCATAAGCTTGGGGTCGTGGGACTGAGCCCCGCATTGGCTCTGCGCTAGATTTGGAGCCTACTTAAGAGTCCCACTCTCTCTCTCTCTCCCCCACTTCCACTGCCCCTCCCCCCACTAGCACACAGATATGCATGTGCACTTTCTTAAAAACATTAAATTAAAAAAGGTTAACTGCTTGCTTGAACTAAAACTAAAACTCATTCTAATAAAACTCAATATTTATTGATTGATAAAAATCTGATTAATACTCTACCTTGGAAATCTGTGCACATCGGCACAAAGTTACTATATCCAAGAAGGAAAATATTCTAGGAAGAAAGAGGAAAAACAAAAAAAATGAGATGGTATTAACATTTTAGGATATTTACAACTTGAAAGATAAAATCTAATGCACCATCTGGATATAAGTTTTTTCAAGATTCCTCAATTTGAAATACACAAGCTCACTATAATTCTGCAACACTACTGTGAAATATCAAATGTTCACATGTTCCAAAGCTGTTTTAGACTCACTACACAAATCTCCTTAAAACAGAACCTGTTCAACTTTTATGTCACTTGTTCTATGACATAGACGTGGGACAGTAGATCATAATTTATTCTATTAAAAAACCAACTCTCTAATCTCCTAGACACTAAGCCTGGGGAGAGCTAAATCCTTCTAATTCTAATGTCCCTGGGACATGGTACAAACTCCTCTTCTGTTAATAGATGTACCAAACAAGTTCAGATGTCTGAGCCTCAAATAACACAGCCAAGAAAGACTCAATGATAAAACCTTTTTTATGTGCTTTGATGTATTTGTTCACAGAGCAGAAAGATGGGAGTCCATTCATTGGCAAGTTCTATAGTGACCAGTTTTTGCTGAGCAAAAGCCAAGAACTACAGAAGGGGAAAGATGAGGAAAAGGAAAATCAGAGAAGCAAACAAAAACCTAGTAGTGCCCCTAGAGGGAGCAGTAGCTGTCAGTACGGCAGGGGACTGAGTGGGGTCCCAACAGGGGCAGTGGAGATGAGCTGCTGACGGTAGCACTGTGGCAAATACCTGCGTGTGTCTCAGCACTGTGTGGTAACAGCTGCAAACAAAGAGCAGCTTTTCTGAGAGAAGAGAGGTTTATGAGGATGAGGTCAGGGACAATAATAGGATCTCGATTCTCATAGTTCTGGGAGTTAAATATGAGAGTCTGCGTCTCTGTGTAGAAGGGGGGAAAGGTAAGATGGCAAACAGCCACCTATAAAGTTCTTCAAAATTCTTCAAAGATAACAATCAATGGTCAGATGAAAATCCATGGGATCAGGGAGCAATAGCAGATCCATAAAACCCCAGAGCATTGTGCCCTACAATAATGCATACAAAAGCAGCACCACAGGGCTAGTGATGCTACGGGTGCCATTCTACAATACAGGCTCCAATCACTTTCTACTGAAAAGTAAAGAATAGAAACATAAGGGCTATACTGACCTTAAAAGATGCAATGGAACTTTCTATATAGGAAAATGTTGGTGGCTAAAAATACGCACTAAAGTATATGCTAAACATGTTTCAGGGTGCCTGCAAACCTACATTGCCTCTATGGAAATACATCTTGCCCCACCCACAGGCCTTTCTGCCTCAAACATCATGTTCTGCGCCATACAACCATTCCGCTATGAGCCACAACTCATCACTAGCTCTCTAAAAGACCAAGGACCGGAGAGAGAAATGCATATGGCAGAATATGCTGGGGCTGGGTTCTAAAGTAAAAGCCTAGGTGAAAAAGGAGTTAGCCAAGTATCCCTTGAGAATCCCTAAGACTGTACCACCTTGGAGACCACATTCTATCACCTCTTCGTAAGAACAATTGCACTGATATTTAAAAAGGTAGCTAACTTTGATTATGTATTTACTATGTGCTAGCCACAGTTTATGTTAGTCATTTAACTGTCTCAACACTGTTTGTTATCTCTTTTTCAGAGAATGACATGGAGCACAGAAAAGTTAAGTAACCTGGCCAGGCCACACAGATAGTAAGAACAGAGCTAGGGTTTGAACCCAGGTAGTCTGGCTTGAGAGCACAAGTCTATGACCACTACAATACAGCCTTAGAAAGTTAAACTCAACTGTTTTCACCTCAGGACTGGACTAGATGCTATTTTTTTTTTCAACTGAACAGCTGATGAAGTAATTTTGCTTTGTGAGCATGCTGTATGGAAAACACCTATCTTTGAAAGCTAGGATCACACTAACTTCAGTTAGTTAATTTGTTAGCAAAATGCTCACACATCCAGACACACATGAGCACCAACAGCTGGAGCAAAAGTTCACATTACTCATCTCAAGCTTACTACCAAATTTTATGGTTACTGAATGAAAAAGCAGATTGCCTTTAATGTTTATTTTCCCTCTTCCCCAAATCCCAAATATATGTAGTTGAATTTGCACAAATTAAATAGGCATGACAGGACTCCAAACTGCAGCCTAAGCCAAATTCCTGAATCATGTTTCAGTGAATAAAATAAATGCCTTGAGTAACAGCGTGGGACAGTGGCAACAGAGACAGAGAAAGCTAGAGGAGTTAAGAGTCATGGTAAATTGAGTTCCAGCCTTTCCACTAATTTTTTTTTTTCCTGGAAATTGCTTCCTACCTCAAATGTGATAACTTCACCCTTCATTAGGAAAGCACTGCAAAGGCAACTTGGTTATCAGCAAATATATAAAAGGATATATAGGAGTGGATATACTTCTGGACTTCGTATTCTATTCCACTGGTCTGTCTACCTTTGTGCCAATAAGGCTGTTTTAATTATGAAGCTTTATATGTCTTGAGGTCTGGTAATGTTAAGTCTTTCAACTTTGTTCTTTAAGATTACCTTGGCTATTCTTGTTTCTTAGAATTTCTTCTTCCCTTTTAGAATCAGCATGTCAATTTTCACAGGAAAACTTTATGGAATTTTAACTGGGATTACACTGCATTTATAGAAATTTTGGGGAAAATTGAAACTTTTAAAATATTAAGTCTTCCAATCCAAAAACATGATATATTCCATTATTTATTTAGGATGTCTTTAATTTCTCATAGTAATTTTTGTAGTTTTCCATATAGATACTCTGTTCATCTTTAGATTCCCCTGCACTGGTTATTTGATGTGTTACTCTTAAAATGGAATTTTTAAATGTCATTTTCTGTGGGTTTTTTTTTAAGTAAGCTCTACACCCAAGTGGGGCCTGAACTGATAACCTGTTCATCACTTTCCTCCTTCGGATGAAGCCCTGTTAACCAGCAATCTTTTTAATGTTTCTACAGTTTTGCCTTTTTCATAATGTAATTACTGGAATCCTATAGTATGCACCCATTCAGATTAGCATCCTTCACTTAAGGTTTTTCTTTGTCTTTTAGTGGCAAGACAGCTCATTATTTTTTAATGTTACAACATTAATATTGAAATATTAATATTAATATTGAAACTGATGTACCAGTTTATCCATTCATCTATTTAAGGTCATCTTACTTACTTTCAGTTTTGGGTGATTATGAATGATTCTGCTATAAACATTTGTATGCAGGTTTTTGTGTAGGTATGTTTTCTACTCAGTTGGATAAATACCTAGGAGTAGAATTGCTAGATCATGTAACCTTATGTTTAGCTTTTAAGAAACTGCCAAATTGTCTCCCAAAATGCCTCTACCATTTTGAATCTCTACCATCAACGAATGAGAGTTCCTGTTGTTCTGAATTTTGTCAACATTTGGTATTGTTAGGTTTTTAAATTTAGGCCATCTTAAAGAGGCGTACAGTGATATCTCATTGTTCAGTTTTTAATTCCTTAAAGGCATGATACTAAGCATCTTTTCATATGCTTACTGTCATGTGTATGTCTTCTTTGGTGAGGTATCTAAGTATTTTGTCCATTTTTAAAAATAAATTTTATTTGACAGAGAGAGAGAGAGAGCACAAGCAGGCAGAGTAGCAGGGAGAAGGAGAAGGAGAAGCAGGCTCCCTGCTGACCAAGGAGCTGGATATGGAGCTTGATCCCAGGACCCTGGGATCATGACCTGAGCCGAAGGCAGCCACTCAACCAACTGAGCCACCCAGGGGCCCCTTGACCATTAAAAAAAAAAAAAGACTTTATTTATTTGGCAGAGACAAAAAGAGAGTACAAGCAGAGGGAGTAGCAGGGAGAGGGAGAAGCAGGCTCTCACTGAGAAAAGAGCTGATGTGGGGCTTGATCCCAGGACCCTGAGATCATGACCTCAGTTGAAGGCAGACGCTTACTGACTGAACCATCCAGGCACATCTATTTTGCCCCTTTTTTGATTGATTTGTTTTCTTGTCAGATTTTAAGAGTTCTTTGTGCATTTTGGACATCAGTCCTTTACCATATATGACTTTGAAAAATATATTCTCCAAGTCTGTGGTTTGTCTTTTCATTCTCTTAACATTATCTTTCCCAAGGAGAAGTTTTTAATTTTAATAAAGTCCAACTTACCAATTTTCTCTTTGATAGATCATGCTTTTGGTATTGTCTTTAAAAATTCATTGCCAATCCCAAGGTCACCTACATTTTCTTCTATGGTTTTTTCGGAAGTTTTATAGTTTTGCATTTGCCATACAGGTCTATGATCCATTTTAAGTTGATTTCTGTGAAAGGTGTGAGGTCTGTGTTTATATTCTGCCTCTGCATATAGATGTCCAATTGTTGCAACACCATTTGGTGAAAAAGATAGTTTCTCCATTAAATTGCTTTTTCTCCTGGGGTGCCTGGGTGACTCAGTGAAGCATCCAACTCTTGATTTCAGCTCAGGTTATGATTTCAGTGTCCTGGGATTGAGCCCCATGTCAGGCTCTGCACTCAGGGGGGAGTCTGCTTGAGAGTCTCTCCCCCTCTCTCCCTCTCCCCCTCCCCCAGTCATGCATGCTTGCTTGCTGGCTCTCTCTCTCAAATAAATAAATAAATAAAAATATAAAAAATAAAAAAATTTTAAATAAAAACTCCTTGGGGCATCTGGGTGGCTCAGTGGGGTAAAGCCTCTGCCTTTGGCTCGGGTCATGATCCCGGGGTCCTGGGACTGAGCTCTGCATAAGGCTCTCTGCTCAGTGGGGAGCCTGCTTCCCTCTGTCTCTCTCTCTCTCTGCCTGCCTCTCTGCCTACTTGTGATCTCTGTCAAATAAATAAATAAAATCTTAAAAAAATAAAAACTCCTTTGTCAAAGATCAGTTGACTTTGTGTGGCTGTATTTCTGCAGTCTTTATTGTGTTACACCGATCTATGTTTATTCCTTCACCAAAATTATATTGTCCTCATTATTGTAGCATTATGGTAAGTCTTTAAGTCAAGTAGTGTCAGTCCTCCAGTTTTGATCTTCCTTAGTATTATACTGGCTTTTCTGAGTCCTCTAACTTTCCATATAAACTTTAGGATGAGCTTGTTGATATCTGCAAAATAACTTGGTGGTATTTTGATTGGGATTGTGTTTGATTCTACAGATCAACTTGAGAAAAATGAATATTTTAACAACACTGGGTCTTCCTATCCAGGAATATATGTCATCTCTCCATTTATTTAGATTTTGACTTTTTTTCATTGGCGTTTTGGAGTTTTCATCATATAGATCCTATACAAACTATCCTAGATTTATACCTAAGTATTTCATTTTTATGCTAATGTAAATGGTATTGCTTTTCATTTCAATTTCTAGTTGTTCACGGATAGCATATAGGAAAGCAATGGTCTTTTACATATTAACATTGTATCCTAAAAACTTACTGTAATTACTTATTAGTTACAGAAATGTTTTGTCACTTCTTTGGGATTTTCTCCATACACAATTATTTCATCTACAAACAAGATTAATTTGATTTTTTCCTTTCCAGTGTATACCTCCCCCCACTCCTTTTCTTATTTAATTGCCTTAGCTAGGACTTCCAGTACTATGATAAATAGGAGCAGTAAGAGTGGTCATCCTTTTCTTATTTCTGATCTTGGGGAAAAAAGAATTGAGTTTCTCAGCTATTAAGTATAGTGTTAGCTGAAGGTTTTCTGTGTTTTTTCCTCTTTCTTTCTTTTCTTTCTTCCTTTCCTTCCCTCCCCTTTTACTTTTGTCTTCCTTCCTTCCTTCCATAAGCTCTATGCCCAACCTGGGGCTTGAACTCATGAACTCAGGATCAAAAGTCACATGCTCTACTGACTGAGCCATCCAGGCAGCCTGTTTTTTTTGTAGATATTCTTGATCAAGTTGAGGAAGTTCCCCTCTACTCTTGGTCTGATGAGAGTTTCTGTCATGATGGACATTAGTATTTGTCAAATGCTTTTTCTGCATCTACCAATGACCATATAATTTTTTTCTTTTTTAAACAACTGATGTGATGGATTACCTCAATTTTGGAATGAAGCATACTTGCACACCTGAAATAAATCCCACTTGGTTGTGGAGTATAATTCCTTTTATGCACTGTTCGATTTAAAAAAAAAAAATTTTCAGCTTTCCAAGATTCACTGTTTATGCACTAATATTTTGTTGAAGACTTTGCATCTATGTTCATAAGATATATTACTCTGTAGTTTTTCCTTTCTATAATGTCTTTATCTGGTTTTGGTATGAGGGTAATGCTATCTTCACAGAATGACTTAGGAAGTCTTCTGCTTCTATTTTCTGGATGGCATAAAGAATTGGTATAATTTCAGGGTACCTAGGTGGCTCAGTTGGTTAAGTGTCTGACTTCAGCTCAGGTCATGATCTCAGGGTCCTGATATCAAGCCCTGAATCAGGTTCCCCAACCAGTGGGGAGTCTGTTTGTCCCTCTCCTTCTGCTCCTCTTCCACCTACTCAAGCTCTTCACCTCTCAAATAAATAGATAAAATATTTTTAAAAATTGGTATTTCTTTTTTAAATTTTATAGAACTGACCAATGAAACCATCTGGTTCTGGTGCTTTCTGTTTGGGAAGGTTATTAATAATCAATTCAACATATTTAATAGATATATGTCCATTAAGTATATCTATTTCTCCTCGTGTAGGAGTTAGTATTTTTGTCTTTTGAAGAATTGGTCCACTTAAGTGATCAAATTTGTGGACATAGAGGAGTTCATAATATTCCTTTATTATCCTTTTAATGTTCATGAGATTAGTAGTGATGATCCCGCTTCCATTTCTGTTATTAGTAATTTGTTTTCTTTCATTCTTGGTTAATCTGGCCAGAGGCTTATCAATTTGATTGATCTTTCCAAAGAACCAATTTTGGTTTCATTGATTTCATCTACTCTTTTCAATTTCATTGAGTTCTGCTCCATTTTTTTTTTAAGTAGGCAGAGAGGCAGGCAGAGAGAGAGGGGGAAGCAGGGTCCCCACTGAGCAGAGAGCCAGATATAAGGCTCGATCCTAGGACCCCGTGATCATGACCTGGGCCGAAGGCAGAGGCTTAATCCACTGAGCCATCCAGGTGCCCCTGCTCCATTTTTTATTAGGTCCTTTCTTTTGCTTGCTTTAGACTTCTACTGATCCTCTTTCTCTAGTTTCCAAAAATGGAAAATCAGATTATTGTGCTTAATTACACTGACTGATTTTCAAATATACAAACGAATCCTGTGTTCCTAAAATAAACCCACTGGTTATAATTATTAGGCTTTTTATATATTGCTGGATTTGACTTGCTAGTTTTATTCAGGATTTTTACATCTATGCTCAAGACAAATATTGACCTGTAATTTTCCCTTCTTATAACATCCTCATTCAGTCTGGTAGGGTCAGGGTTATGTTGGCCTCTTACAACTGCTCCTATACTTTGAAAAAGTCTCTGTAAGATTGGTATCATTTCTTCCTTAAATTTTTGGAAAAATTCAGAGAAAAGCTTTCTGGGCTTGTTCTCTGCAGGAAAACTTTATTAATAAATTCTATTTAATAGATAACTTTTCAATGTTTCTTGGCCTTTTGACTAACGTCAAGTGTAGTAACAGATAACTCCAGATTTTTAGTTTCTTCTGGTTTTTAAAAGTGTGTTTTTCAAGGGATTTTCCCATTTAATCTAATTTCATACAGCTGTCAAATGCATTCCGTAGCTATGTCCATAATACTTTTAAAAATTGGTAATGTCCCTTTTTGGGGATTTTTTTGGTTTTGTTTTTTTCCCCTTGATCAGTCAAGCCACAGATTTATCAATTTTAGTAATAAAAATTATCTTTGTTGATTTTTCTATTTCATTAATCTATGCTCTTATCTTCATCAATTTCTTCATTATAGTTCCTTTGAACTTGCTGTGTTTTTCCAGTTACTTGGGATGGAACTTTTGATCACTGACTTTCATCCTTTCTTTTCCAATGCATGCATTTAAAGCATTTCCCTTTAAACACCATCCCACAAATTTTGATATGCCATACTTTCATTATTGTTTAGTTTGAAATGCTTTGATTTCCACTGTAATAAGTTTTTTGATCCAAGGATTTAGAAGTATGTAGCTTAACATTTTGTTTTTCTTGATTTCTAGTTTAGTTCCACTGTGGTCAGAGAACATACTCTAGATGATTTCAATTCTTTGAGATTTGTTGCATTTACATTATGACTCAACATATAATCTATTTTGATAAGTGTTTCATTTACATTTGAGAAGAATGTATATTCTAAAGTTATTGGATGTAGTTAGTGTTCTATATATGTCTAGTTGGTTAAGTATGGTTCAAACCTCCTATATCCTTTCTAATTTTTTTTGTCTGATTAGTCTATCAGTTACTATAAGTCTATCAAGGGTATATTAAAGCTCTACATGTAATTATGGATTTGTCCTTTTTTCCTTTAGTTTTGCTTTATATATTTTCAACTTATTAGGTTCATCAAAACTTAACATTCCTATTATTGTCCAATTGACCTTTTATTTTCAAGAAATGTCTCTTTGTGTCTAATATACACCTTGCCTTAAGGTCTACATGGTCAATGCTAACATAACCACAACAGCTTTTAATGCTTCCATCTTTTACTTTCAAATTGTGTATCTTGTTATTTTTAAAACTCCAGTTTAACAGTTTGTCTTTTAATAGGAGTGTTAAGCTCATTTATACTTCATGTATATAGCTTAAATCTACTGTCTTGCCATTTGTTTTCCATTTTCCCCAACTGCTCTTTATTCCTTTACTCTCCTTTTAAGAATTTTTTAACCAGATCATTTATGTCTTTGGTGGTTGCTCTGAATACAATACATCCCCATTTCAGTCTAGCTTGAATTAATATTATATTGCCACAGCCACAATTACAATATAATCTCATTTAACCTTTTATCTTTTGTGTCCTCATATATTTTACTTGACATACATTATAAATCAAACAATACAGTGTTATGATTTTTGCTTAAAATAATTATCTTTTGAGTAACTTTAAGAGGTAAAAGGTATTTTATATTTACCCACATACTTACCATTTATGGTATTCTTCATTCTTTTCTGTACATGATTTTCAGCTCCCTTCAGCCTTAAGAACATCCTTTAGCATTTTGCACAGTATGGGAATGTCAGTGATGAATTCTGACAGTTTTTGTTTACCAGAAAATGCTTTTATTTTTAAAAGATAATTTTTTGGGGTGGCCTGGGCAGTTAAGCAACCAACTCTTGGTTTCAGCTCAGGTTGTAATCTTAAGGGTGTGAAATCAAGTCCCAAGTCAGGCTCCACAGTCAGCGCAGAGTCTGCTTAAGATTCTTTCTTCCTCTCCCTCTGCATCCTCCACCCTCTCTTCTCTAAATAAAATCTTTTTTAAAAAAAAAGATTATTTTGCTGGATATGTAATTTTGAGTTTTTTCTTTCTGTATTTTAAAGATGCTGTTTCATTGTCTTTGGTTTTGAATTATTTCTTATAAGAATTCAAAGATTTCTCTTTATCTTTGGTTTTCAGTAATTTAACCATAGTGTCCTTAGGTGCTATTTTTCATTGTATTTATTCATTTATGGTATTTGCTAAACTTCCTGAATCTGTAGACTGTCATCAGATTTGGAAAATGTGGGGCTCTTTAAATTTTTATGCCCCATTCTTTCTCTGGACCTCCAATTATATGTGTGTTAGACCATTTGAGCTGCTAATGATGTGCTAATTTTTGCTATCTCTTTTCTCTCTGTATGTCACTTCAGATAACTTTTATTAATCTATCTTGAAGTTCATCAATCTTATCTTTTGCAGTGTCCAATCTGCTGAAAAGCCTAACCAATTTAAAAAAAAAAAAGATTTTATTTATTTATTTGATAGACAGAGATCACAAGTAGGCAGAGAGGCAGGTGGGGGGCGGGGGCGGAAGCAGGCTCGCTGCTGAGTAGAGAGCCCGATGTGGGGCTTGATCCCAGGACCTTAGGATCATGACCTGAGCCAAAGGCAGAGGCTTTAACCCACTGAGCCACCCAGGTGCCCCAGCCTAACCAATTTTTAAGAAAAATTTTAGTTTTGTATTTTTCAGTTTTAGAAACCCCATTTTTTAAAGAATTTTCACATCTCCTGAAATATCCTACCTCTTCACTCACTATAGCCATCTTTTTCTGTATTTTTTAACATATTTTTTCATGATTAAAAAGATTCATTAATGTATGGTTGACATACAACATAATCTAGTATTCAGGTATACAGACTAGTGATTCAATAATTCTGTACACTATGCTATGCTCACTGCAATAAGTGCAGTTATGATTTTTTCACTGCATTACATTACAGTATTACTGACTATATTCCTTGTGCTGTATTTTTCATCCCCAAGACTTATAAGTGATAGTTTGTACCTCTTAATTCCTTTCACCTGTTTCACCCACCCCTCGAACTCCTGTCCCTCTGGCAATGACCAGTTTGTTCTCTGTACTTATGATGCTTTTTATTCCTTTAAGATTTATTTTTTTGACAGAGAGAGAGAGAGTGGTAGAGTGAGCATAAAGTGGGGAGGAGCAGAGGCAGAAGGAGAGAGAATCCCAAGCAGACTCTGTGCGAGTGTGGAACCCAACATGGGGCTTGATCTCAGGACCTGACATCACGACCTGAGCCACAACTAAGAGGCAGACACTTAACTGACTGTGCCATCCAGGTGCCCCTCTGTACTTATGATTCTGCTTCTGTTTTTTGTTTGTCCATTTGTTTTTAGATTCCACATATAAGTGAAAGTATATGGTATTTGTCTTTGACTTATTTTGCTTAGCATTATACTAGGTCCATTCATATTGTCATAAATATCTAGATCTCATTGTTTTTTTAAGGCTGAGTAATTTTCCAATGTGTGTGTATTATGTATACAACTACACATATCTTTACCCAATTCATTTATCAATGGGCCCTTAGGCTGTTTCTATAATTTGCCTATTGTAAATAACAAGGCAATAAACACGGAGTTACATATATCTTTTCAAATTAGTGTTTTCATTTTCTTCAGGTAAATACTCACTAGTAGAATTACTAGACCATATAGTATTTCTATTTTTTTTTAAAGATTTATCTATTTATTTTATTTTATTTTTTATTTTTTTTTAAAGATTTTATTTATTCATTTGTCAGAGAGAGAGAGAGAGAAAAAGAGTGAGCACTGGCAGACGGAGGCAGAGGGAGAAGCAGGCTCCCCGCCGAGCAAGGAGCCCAATGTGGGACTCGATCCCAGGACGCTGGGATCATGACCTGAGCCGAAGGCAGCTGCTTAACCAACTGAGCCACCTAGGCGTCCCTTGTAGTTCTATTTTTAATATTTTGAGGAAACTCCACGTTTCCCAAATTGGTTGTATTAATTTATATTCACAGCAACAGTATATGAGGGTTCCCTTTCCTCCACATCTTTGCCAACACTTGTTATTTCTTGCCTTTTTGATAATAGCCATTCTGACAAGCATAAGGTAGTATCTCATCGTGGTTTTGATTTGCATTTCCCTGATGACTAAAGATGTTGGACATCTTTCCTGTATCTGTTGTCCATCTTTCTGTCATCTTTGAAGAAGATGGGTCCTCTGCCAATTTTTAAATCAGATTATTTGGGTTCTGAGTTACCAGAGTTCTTTATATATTTTGAATATTAGCCCATTATCAGATATATCATTTCCATATATATTCTCCCATTCAGTAGGTTGTCTTTTTGTTGATGGTTTTTTTTGCTGTGCAAAAGCTTTTTATCTTGGTATAGCCCCAAGTTTATTCTTGCTTTTGTTTCCCTTTCCTGAGAAGACACATCAATAATCTTTAATGTTTTGTAATAGTTCTTTTAAAGTCCTAATATACTAATTCCTATAACTGGGTCACCTAAAAGTCTGCTTACATTGGCTGTTTTCTTTTGTTCATGGGTCACATTTTTCTGCTCACTTGTATGTCTCATAATATTAGGCTCTACTCCAGACACTGTGGCTAAACTAGTAAAGAATGTCTTATCATTTCGCTTATTTCCCAGAGGGTAAGCCCTTTCCTCTATCCGCTGATTCAGGATCCTTCTTGAGTTGAGCTGGAGCTGGGTCACAGCTAAAATTAAATTTCACTTGTGAATGGCTCATCTCCAACTTCCTGAGCCATACATAACATTAAAAATATCTTGTCAGTGTATGATCTAGAAGTGTATGATCTAGAAGCAGTTTCAGATAGCTCTGGTTAGCCTCTGGATTTAAGTCTGGCAAGTACTCTGAATCCCATCATTGCAAGAATGATGGCCTGGACAATTTCTTCCTGCTTTCCTTCATCCCTGTCTTCTTGGCAAAACTTCATGGGGCCAAGGAGGAGTGGAGAGGAACTAACGGGAAAGAATAGCTAGACTGAATTATTTGTCCTTGGATTTGAATCTCCAAAGCACGGCTGATTTAGCCTCTGTGTCTAAAGCAGGCCCATCTGTACCATGACTAGGCATTCACCACCAGTTACAGAAGCTGCTATGGTTCTGCTCACTACAAAGGGCTTGTCTTTCTGAGAAATTCAGTTCTTCCAGACCTCTTGTCCATTGCTCTTCGCTTACCCTATAGAAAGTATGACTTTTAAATTTTATAATTTTTCTTGTGATTACCATAAGAGTCTTTCATGTCCTTCCTAAGCAAAAGCAGAAGTCTAATAATTTTTTTAATTTTAAGACCCATCTTACATAATATTTCTCAAGTTGAAGTTAGCCAACATATCTCCCACCAAAACTTAAATCACTTTAAATTTTTTTTAAATTTATTTGTCAGAGAGAGGGAGAGAGAGATAGCGCGAGCACAGGCAGACAGAGTGGCAGGCAGAGGCAGAGGGAGAAGCAGGCTCCCCGCTGAGCAAGGAGCCCAATGTGGGACTCGATCCCAGGACGCTGGGATCACGACCTGAGCCGAAGGCAGCCGCTTAACCAACTGAGCCACCCAGGCGTCCCTTATATCACTTTAATTCTGATCACCACCCTCCCATCATCCAACTGAAACCATGAACAACTGTTCTTGCTGTCATTGCTTCCATGAAATCTTCCATGTTAGTTATTATCAATACTTTCTTTCCTTTTCTAAATACTAAATAATATTTAAATATTATTATTTATTATTTAAATACTAAATTATATTTACCACATAGTTACATTTGGTTTACCAGTTTGTTTCTCACACATTCTTCTGAGATCAAACTTATTAGATTTTATCCTTTAACAGTTCATTCAGACAGGTGAGTTCTAAAAGTTGGAATATTTTAACTGTGATTTTAAAAATTGAGATAAAGTTCACATAACAAACCCACATTAAAGTATGCAATTCAGTGACATTTAGTTCATGCACAATGTTGTACAACCACCACCTCCAACTAGTTTCAAAATATTTTCATTACCCCAGAAGAAAACACCATGCCATTAAGCAGCTATTCTCTATTCCCCACTTCCTCTTATGCCATGGCAACCACCAACCCACCTTCTGTCTCTGTGGATTTATCTATTCTGAATACTTCATATAAATGGAATCATACAGTATGTGGCCTTTGGGTGTGGCTTCATTTCTTAGCAAAGTATTTCTGAAGTTTATCCAAGTCATAGCATGTATCAGTACTTCTTTCCTTTTTATGGCTGAATAATACCCTACTGTATATGTATACCACAATTTGGTTATTCATTCATTATTGATGGACATTTGGGCTGTTTCCACATTTTGGCTATTGTAAATAATGACACTCTATTTATATACAAGTATTTTTCAATTCTTTTGAGTATATATCTAGGAGTAAAATTTCTGGGTCATATGGTAATTTTAACTTTTTGAGGAACTGCTAAAAACTGTTTTCCACAGTGCCTACACTATCTTATGAAAAAGGCTTTTCATTTAGAATAATTATTTAGGTAGGTAAAAAATTCTAAGTTTACATTTCCATTGGTACATGGAAAATATTTTTCTACTCTTTGCTCCTATTTTTGCTGATGAGAGCTCTATTGTCAATTCAATTGTTAATCCCTTTAGGTAATTTTATTCTCTGAAGTTTAGCTGTTTCATTATGCGTAAGTACAAATTTATCTTTATTGATCCTGTTCAAGACCCACAGTGCTACTTTAACTTGAGGATTTATATCTTTATTCCATTCTGAAACATTATCAGTACTATTGCTTCAAATATTACCTCTTCTATATTTTCTCTATATTTGTCTATAATTTCCTTTACACATATGTTGAGCCACTTAATCCCACCTTTTGGGTCACTTAGCCCTTTCTATATTTTTCTTTCTTTGCTGAACTATGTTAAATTTCCAATCTCTATTTTCCAGTTTCCTAATTCCATTTTTAGCTTGATATAATTACTGTTTAATCCATTTACTCTACCTTATAGTGGACCATTTCCTTCAGTAACTACTAGTATTTTATCATGACCTCATTTTCATCTGATTATTGATGTGTGGAAAACTCATGTATCTTGGTTTGTGAAATGCCCCTATGATATGGTTTAACATTTGATTCTGCCAAGTTCTTCAAAGATTTCAGCATCTTTTCAGCATCAATTTTACATTAATCTCTATGCTTGGAATTTGAATTATCCACACACGAAATGAGATTTTCCAAGAAAGAACTCCCCCCCCCCCCGCCCTCAGAACCCTATGCAGAAGGTTGTTTCTTTGCTTAAGTCCCATCTTACATGGTGGAGGAAACCATTCCAGAGCCTCTGCATTGTAGTGTTCACATATTTGATTCCTCTCCATTTACATGTGAAGCCTCTTCTCCTTTCCTTGGCGGCATCAAAATCCCAGCCACTAGTTACTACAGACAGCCTGGTAGCTGATTTGCTAACCAATGCCAGTTATCAGTACACTACAATTAATTCGTTCTTGAACTATGTATTTGCTTTTTTGTTCTATTATAACACTGTATTTCCTTGTGTTTTCATACTAGCTCAATTATAAGATTATAGGGTGTTCCTTTGCTTTGATAACAACAGCATGGTATATAGAATGCTCTAGGAGTAGAATGCCAGCTACCCTTCACTTCCCTTACTATAGCAAAGAAAACTATGTATATGAGCTAGTAAATTTTTGATTAGACATATGACCTATAGTGTTGAATAATCTATTACACCGGAAGTTTGTGCTCTGCTTAAAAGAATAAAAATTACACGCCTTATCTTTTATAGATATTTGTTTTTTTATAGAGATTTTATATAGATTATAGAGATTTGTGAGGATTTCTGTCTGTTTATTTGTTTTATAGATTATAAGACTAACACATTCTGGAAACAATTTTTGTTGGCTGAAGAACAATAAGGTATAAAGGAAGAACATGAGACTTGAAGTTAAAAGCCTTGAAGTCTCAGATCCACACACACCCTTTAAATTCCAAATCTCATGTTTTTAAACAATTGTGGAATCTTGATTAAGTAAGTCACTCAACCTTTGAGCTTGAGATTTATTAATATTGTTCCTTCTACTTGAAAAGATTGAGTATCAAGTGATGATTATGAAACTGCTACAATATACTCAGAGAACATTCCTTTTTTCCTCAAAATAATAATCATTAGTAAACCTTAGACTGAATCAACAGAGGCAGAACCTTAACAGGCCTTTAGGAAACTCTGGGGAACTTTAACTCACCACATGAATGTTAGTTGTTTTGCTAAGAACTGCTGTGGGTTAAGTGTGGTAGTAAGACCCAGAATATGACTTTTGGCATTTCTATATTTATATACTTCATATCCTTAGAACAGCTAGGATAAAAAATAACAAAAAGTGATGCCAGGCCCTCCCTACATTCTTCAAAGAACTACCGACTTAAAATAATGCCTCCGAACATGAAAAATATGGGCTTCATTTTTTTGTGTGTGCAAAAGAACAGTCTCTGAAATGTGGATACAGAAGACAAAATTTTTCCTAAAGACCACTAAGCCTGTTGTCACATACTAAGGTAAATGAGTGAAGAGAAAACAATTATGTTCATTTACTAAATATTAAATTTGAGGTTTCAGAGCACTGGTTTGGTGATGTTATCTAAAAGAGAAAAAAAAAAAAAAAACAACCCTAAGAGTTAACCACTTCAGGAATGTTTCCAAAAGTACAGACACTATTTACACTTTTTATCTCAGAGTGTGAGAGCTGAGGCATGTTAACAGGAGATATACCTTTTTCTTTATTCAACATTTTTATTGTGTCACTTGCTAAAGCTATTAAGCTTTTTAATTTAAAATATAATAAAGAGGAGCAAGATGGCGGAGGAGTAGAACACTTAAATTTCATTGGGTCCCAGGAGTTCTGCTAGACAGTTATCAAACCATTCTGATTACCTACAAACTCAACAGGAGATAGAAGAGAAGAAGAGCAGCAATTCTAAGAACAGAAAAGCACCACTTTCTGGAAGGTAGGACCTGAAGAGAAGTGAATCCGAGGCAACATTCAGGAAGACAGATCACAGGGGGAGCACAAAATCGGAACTTTTAGAAGTCTGCTCCACTGAGGGACATTGCTCCAGAGGCTAAGGGAGGGGGTGGAGCCCTCGTGGGGACAATGTGGTCTCAGGACCCTAAGGGTCACAAAAAGACCAGGGGTGTTGGAGTGAGGCAGAGCCTCCAGGTATCAAACCAGGGAAGCTGGCTGCAGAGACAGAGCTGAGCAGTGGGCTCTTATCTCAGGATTACCTTAAACTGTGATCCAAGGCACAGGTGGGCCACTGCTTCTTGAGCAAGGACCCCACAAGTGGCAGATCTGCAGAGACCCCCTCCTTCTGGAAGGAGTGTGTGGGAGCATGTGGCAGGAATCTGCTGGGCTTGGAGACTCCAAACGGGGCCATGCACCAGAGACAGAAACGCTCAGTCATAGGCCGAGTGAGCCTGGACTGCAGCCAGAGACGAGGGAGACAGGAGGTACTGACTGCTTTTCTCTGAGGGCACACTAAGGACCGGGGCCCTGAGCTCTCAGCTCCTCTGGCACCAGAGATTGGGAGGCTGCCATCTTCATTCCCATCCTCCAAAGCCGTATGGAAAGGGTTCAGGGAACAAACCTGAGATTACTTAGCCTGGCCCCTGGAAAGGGCGGTGCAATTCTGCCTCAGGGCACAGACATTTGAGAATCACTGCAACAGGCCCCTTCCCCAGAAGATCAGCAAGAAAATCCAGCCAAGACCAAGTTCACGAATCAATGAGAACTGTGGAATAGAACTAGGGGAAGCAACACATAGAATTCATGGCTTTTCCCCCATGATCCTTTAGTCTTGCAAAGTTAAATTCTTTAAAATTTATTTTTATCTTATATATTATTTTTCCTCTTTCCTATTTATGTTCATTTACTAATTATGTTCATTTTAAACTATTTTATCTTATCAATACTTTTTAAAAACGTTTTAAATTTTCATTGTTATAGTCATATTTTATTCCTTTATTGTATTTAACCTTGTTTTTGTATACATGTAAGTTTTTGTTTCTTTAAAATTTTGGGATACAGTTTCTTCTAACAGATCAAAATATACGTTAAAACTAGTGTGTGGCTTTTTTTTTTCTTGTCTCCAGCCGGATCACATTCTCTCCTTTTTTTTTCCTTCTTATTTCAACCAACTTCTTATCTTCTCAATTCCTTTTTTAGAATCTTTTAAAATTTTCATCTTTTCAGCCATATTCCATCCCTTCATCATGTTTACCCTTATTTTTGTATATATATAAGTTTTTCTTTCTTTACAATTTTGGAAGGCAGTTTCTTCTAACATACCAAAATACACCCAAAATCAAGTGTGGCTCTGTTCTAATCATATATATATATTTTTTTCTTTCTCCTACCTACACACCCCCCCCACCCCACCCGGGTTTTGGATCTCTTCTGATTTGGTTAATGTATATTTTTCTGAGGTCGCTGCTACATTTTTAGTATTTTGTTCTCTCATTCAGCTATTCTTATCTGGATAAAACGACAAGGCAGAAAAACTCACCCAAAAGAACAAGAGGTAGTACCCACAGCTAGGGACCTAATCAATATGGATGTCAGATGTAGAACCAGAGTTCAAAATGATGATTATCAAGATGCAAGCTGGGCTTGAAAAAAACGTAAGATACTAGAGAATCCTTTTCTGGAGAAATAAAAACCCTTTCTGGAGAAATAAAAGAACTAAAATCTAACCAAGTTGAAATAAAAAAAGTTATTAATGAGATGCAATAAAAAATGGAGGCTCTTTCTGCTAGGATAAATGAGGCAGAAGAGAGAATTAGTAATATAGAAGACCAAATGATGAAGAATAAAGAAACTGAGAAAAAGGGAGATAAACAACTATTTTACCACAAGGAGAGAATTTGAGAGATAAGTGATACCATAAGATGAAATAATATTAGAATAATCAAGATCCCAGAACAAGAAGAAAGAGAGAAAGGGGCAGAAGGTACATTAGAGCAAATTATAATGCAGAATTTCCCTAATTTGGCAAAGAAAACAGGCATCAAAATCCAGGAGGCAAAGAGAATCCACCTCAAAATCAATAAAAATAGGTGCAAAAACAATGAATACTGTTACGCTGAAAAGAAATAAAAAAAAATGATACAGATGTGGTGAAAAGAAGGGCCATCTGTACCCCAATGTATATAGCAGCAATGGCCACGGTTGCCAAACTGTGGAAAGAACCAAGATGCCCTTCCACGGACGAATGGATAAGGAAGATGTGGTCCATATACACTATGGAGTATTTGCCTCCATCAGAAAGGATGAATACCCAACTTTTGTAGCAACATGGACGGGACTGGAAGAGATTATGCTGAGTGAAATAAGTCAAGCAGAGAGAGTCAATTATCATATGGTTTCACTTATTTGCGGAGCATAACAAATAACACGGAGGACATGGGGAGATGGAGAGGAGAAAGGAGTTGAGGGAAACTGGGG
>PISX010023447.1:0-29665 GCA_004024625.1 Mellivora capensis
ATATTACCATAACCTAAGCTGAAGTTATTTCCTTCAGGTATCCAGTACAGGTGTCCAAAATGAAAGTGCTAGGACTCTAAACCTTATAATCGGGAAAACAAATAAGATTGCCATTTTTACTCCAGGAAAAAAAATGTAATTCATAAATATAATAGTTGAGTTGAAAGGTTTCTTTAAGACTGATTCATCACATGCTAAGATTCTTTTTTTTTTCTGAAGATTTTATTTATTTATTTGACAGAGATCATAAGTAGGCAGAGCAGCAGGCAGAGAGAGGGGGAGGGGAGCAGGCTCCCCGCTGAGCAGAGAGCCCCACACAGGGCTCACTCCCAAAACCCTGAGATCGTGGCCTGAGCTGAAGGCAGAGGTTTAACCCACTGAGCCACCCAGCGCCCCACATGCTAAGATTCTTAAAAAACAAAAAAAAACAAAAAACTAAAACTTCCTATAATGCTGTAAAGTAAAAGTGAGACAGTAATTCCTGTGGTCTGTTTCTATAATGTTGCAGGTTAAACAGGAGGGTAGTGATTGTTACTCTCATGTAACACTGTTTTGGTTTTGAAGTGGATTTGCACAATTGACGTTTCTCCTATGATCTACAGGGTATAGCCTAAAGTACCCCCAATTACTTCATAGCCCACTGGACTTTCTCAATCCAACACCACAACACTATGAGGCCAGTATTATCTCCAATGTCACAAATGCAAAAACTAAAGCTTCAAGAAATATAATGTGCAGCCCATGGTCACTCAGCTAGTGAGGCTGGATTTCGTCCCAGAAAGTATAATAGTTGCCATGTAGCACAGCACCTAGTACAGTTGCCCCATATAGTAGGTACTCCATTGTTGAAATGAAGGGAAAAAGAAGGGAGGAATCTGCCCACTAGTCCTCTGCAGTGCCCAAGTGTGATTTCCCACTAGTTTGCTTGGAGAAGTTACTTAACCTGAGGCTCATGTTTTAAATATTTGAAATGAGGATATGATGATACCTCATGATTGTTAAAAGAGGATTTAATGAGACTATCTAAGGGGTTTACATCACTATCTGACCAGAGCTTCATACCTGCTTTTTTATCCAATCTGAAAATAACCACCTTCTAATCAGGGTTTGTTTTTTTTTGGGGGGGGGGGGTATTTTAGAACACTTATATTTAATGTGATTATTGATCTGGTTTGGGTTAAACTTATCATCTTGTTAGTTGTCTTCCCTTTATTCTATTTTTTCTTTAGGGTTTTGTGTGTGTGTGTTTTTCTTTTGTGTTGAGTATTTTTTATGATTCCATTTTATCTCTTGTTGGCTTATTATAACTTATTCAGTGATTGCTAGTTTGGTAGACTCTATATATGTACACACACAGATGTATATAAAGATCTATACTATACTATATATACATCTTTACCTTCTCAGTCTACTTTCAAGTGATCTACTACTTGACATAACAGTTGAAGAACTTTATAATAGTATACATCCATTTCTCCCTTCTTACCTTTGTGCTACTGTGGCCTCACATTTTACTTCAACATATGCTATAAGCTCCATACTTTGTTATGATTTTTACTTAATTATCTTTTAAAAGGATTTAAGTATAAATATTCCAAATCAAAAGGTAGAAAGTGTTCTATTGAATAAAAAAACAAGACCTAACTATATGGTACTAACAAGACACACCTTAAAAATAAAGGACAGGGTAACTGGGTAGCTCAGTGGGTTAAAACCTCTGCCTTTGGCTCAGGTCATGATCCCAGAGTCCTGGGATTGAGCCCCACATCGGGCTCTCTGTTCCACGGGGAGCCTGCTTCCTCCTCCCTCTCTCTGCCTGCCTCGCTGCCTACTTGTGATCTCTGCCTGTCAAATAAATAAATAAAATCTTAAAAAAAAAATAAAGAACAAACAAATGAAAAGGATGGAAAAATACATACCATACCAACACTAATCAAAGAAGAGCAGGAATGACTATGTTAATGGAAAAGCAGATTTCAGAGCAAAAAATATTACCAGGCTTAAAATTATATATATATTACCAGGGATAAAGATCATTTTGTAATGCAAAGGGGTCAGTTCAGCAAGAGGACATAACAACCCTAAGTGCTTGTTTACCTAGTAACAGTTTCAAAATACACAAAGCAAGAACTGTAAGGAGAAGTAGACAAATGTACAATTAAAGTTGGAGATCTGAAGATCCTTCTCTCAGTGCTTCATGGAACAAGAAGGCAAATATTAGAGCTACATTGTGCAGAGGCACAATTTTAATGAAGGACTTTAGAGGAAAAAAATCTATCCAAATCAGCAAGGACATAAAAAACTTGAACAAGACTGTCATCCTATTTGGTGTGACATTTATAGAACACAGCAATAGTCCACAGTAGATTACATATTCTTTTCAGGAGCACATGGCACACATACAAAGATAGACCATATTCTGGGCCATTAAAAGTGTTAATAAATTTAAAGGATTCAAGTCATACAAAATAAATTCTTGATCACAATGGAATTACTACTTGGAAACTAGCACTGATAAAGGATTAGGGGACAAGGGGAAGTGGAATGGAAAGCAGAAAGGTATCAATGTTTGTGGAATCATTTTTATGAATAGTGGAACACAGGAGGTATGTTGGAGAAGATATAAACAGTGCATAGATCTGACATAGATTTGTATCCAGAATATAAAAAGAATTCCTACTTATTAAGAAGACAACCCAATTTTTTAAATGGGCAAAGATTTTAACATACTTCACACAAATGCATAAATGATCAATCTTCACATAAAATCATGCCCAATATTAATCATCAGGGGATGACAATCAGAACTGCATTGGGTATCACTGCACAGCTAAGAATAGCTAGTTAAAATAAAGGTTGATAAGTATTGGTGAAACTGTGGAGCAACTGGAATTTTCATACATTGCTGATAAGAGTATAAAGTAGTACAACCACTTTCAAAAATAATTGGGCAGTCTTGTCAATTTCAGTACTTACTTGCCATATGATGCAGCACTTCCACTCCTAAATACTTCCCCAAGAGAAAGGAAAACATGTCAACACACAACTGTTCATAGAAGCTTTATTCATAAAAGTGCCAAAATGGAAACAGTCCAAATGTCCCATCAATGAAAGAATGGATAAATTATAATATATAATAATAAGTAACCAGGAGTAAAAAGGAATGACCTATTGAGATCCTTGGGTGGGTCAGGTCATGATCCCAGGGCCCTGGGATCAAATCCTGCATTGGGCTCCCTGGTTAGTGGGGAGCCAGCTTCTCCCTCTGCCTGTCACTTACCCTGCTTGTGCACTCACTCTCTCTCACAAATAAAATCTAAAAACAAAAACAAAAAAAACCTACTGAAATACATAACAAAATCTCAAAAACAGTACACTGAGCAAAAGAAACATACAAAAGAACATGGTCCAGGGTACATTGTAGGGTCAACACTAGCATGAAACAGAGTGAATGTCTGCTCCATTTTACAACTTAGGGCCTTCCTAGTCCCAGTCTGAAAGTACTTACAGTATCATTCCATTCAAGTGAAACAACAACAGACAAAACTAATCTATTGTGACAGCTTATCAGTAGCTGCCTTGGACCAAGAGTGGATGGTGTTTTAAAGACACTAAAACTCATGTAGCTCATGGCAGTGATAAAAATGTTAAGTATCTTGATTGGGGTGATGGTTAGGTAGGTAGAAACATTTATCAAAATTCAATAAACTAAAAAAAAAAAAAAGTGGAACTCAACCCGCCTTGGATGTCTCTTCACATTGATAACAATCCATTACTGCAATCATTCTTCACATTGATTACAGCATGACCCTTGTATAATCTCATGATCACTCTGTTAACTCTGCATCATTTACAAAATTAACACAGTTTTGCAACACAGTTCCTGTTCAACTCTAACCTCACTTCTCACTTGCTAGTGCATTCTTCTTTTGTCGGATCTATTACACTATTCCTTTGCTTGTCTGTCTTCCTGGCTAGGCTACAGAACGAGATCTTTATCTTTTTTGGTTTTGTATCTGAATGCATAGCATGGTATCAGGCACAGGGCATGCTTCCCAAAAAATGTTAGTTAAATAAATGTAATGAGTGTATGAAATATGATGTTCTTTGTCCTCTCCAAAGAAAATCGGTTCCTGTAAATGGAGGAAATTGCTTTCATTATAAAATCAGAAACATTTTTATCCCAGAAAGTCCTTCATTAAAATTGAGCCTATGCACAATGTAGCTCTAAAACTTCAAAGACCTAAGGCAGTGATTTTCAATCTTTTCAAAGTAGTAATACCCTATCATTTGCTGTTTCTGCATTTCTGCCTCACTATCTCATCTCTTGCTGAAATGTTCTTTTTGAATTAATAACTTGATAAATGGCTAAGTAGTTTTCATCAGACCAATTAGGACAAGACTGGGTATCCATTTGTGGAGTGTGAACATTCAAGAAATCTGATCCATTATTTAGAAAATCATTCCTGAGCTCAGAGTTGGCTCAAATTGGCACCTTCTGGCATTTGCTTGTGGGTGGGGAATGTGGAATGCTTTGAAAGCTGAATGGATTTGTCAAGTTTTAAAACTCCCTTATGGTTAGAGGAAAACAACATTCATTGTTTAAAAACACCATTGTTTGTTTTTTCTTCTTTTCTGTTCTTTGGAGCCTGAATCTGCAAAAACATTCACACCCAGCATTTTGCTTCATGTAAGGCTCCTAATGTTTCTGGAGCCATGAGTGATGTGAAAAACTTTTTATTGTGATTGTTTAGAATGTTCAGGACAAATCAAAAAAGTCTATTTTAGTGCTCTTACTGTATTTTCTGGAGAAAGACCAGATTGCTGTCATTGTAGGAGGAGGGTAGAGTTGATAGGCATATGGGTCCTGGAGCCAAGACTTCCAAGGCTCAAATCCCTGTTTTTCCACTTCATGGCTGTGTGACCTTGGACAAGGTATTTAACCCCTCTGTCCTGCTTCAATATCCTCATTTATTCAATAGGCATGGGAATAGATTAGGTTCAGAGTAGCCACTGATATGCTGTCACAATAGATTAGTTTTGCTAGAGTTTCACGTGAATGGAATTATATAGGAAGCTTCCAGACTGGACTAGGGGGTCCTAAGACACAAACTGGAACAGATGTTCACTCTCAGTTGTTTGAAGAATGAGTGCGTTAATACATGCAGAATGCTTGAAAGGGCAACAGGCACAGAGTAAGTGGTCAATAAAATTGAGTTGTGGGTGTTATCATTGTTACCACCATTATCCTCATCATTAAGCAACTGAATATAGAGTACCCATATTTTTTTAAAATTTATTTATTTGTCAGAGAGCGAGCGAGCACAGGCAGACAGAGTGGCAGGCAGAGGCAGAGGGAGAAGCAGGCTCCCTGCCGAGCAAGGAGCCCGATGTGGGACTCGATCCCAGGACGCTGGGATCATGACCTGAGCTGAAGGCAGCCGCTTAACCAACTGAGTCACCCAGGCGTCCCAGTAGAGTTCCCATATTTTTAAACCACACCTCACAGCTGGGATTCCAGGAGATACCACTTCAGTAGCAAGATTGTTTTATTAGCAAGATCCTAGCACTACCTCCTTGCACAGAACAGAGAGCATTGCCTGAGGAGAAGGTCATTCTAGGGCATGAAAGAGTGCACGTGAGGTACTATCCAGAAGACTCATGATGTTCTTCCACTCTGTCCACTCCATCACCGCTGTCGCTACCAGGACCTCTCCTGTCTCCTTCACGTTAACTCATCACCTTCCTCCCTTCTGGTCTTTTCACAGAGACCCCACCCTCACCCTCCCACTTACCCACCCCGGATCAATGCATTTCTCCACAGAAGGCAGAGTGATCTTTCTAATAGAATCTCTTCCTTGATCTCACTTGCTTTTAAAAACCCTCAGTGATAACCTTGGACACAATATAAGGGCCGTACCCCATGAAGCACAGGACCTTTGGGATCCGACCCGGTGGACCTCTCCACTCTTTGCCCTCACTACTCATCCTCTCTTTGTCTCCATCCTTGGGTGGTGCATGTGTTGCTCCCACTGCCTGGCATACGCAGCCCTTCCCCTGGATGAACTTTACTTGCCAATCTGGATTCGCCTATGGTTGAGGCAGAGACCATGTCTGTGCACTAGCTCATTCCCTCATCCTCATTGCCTGGCACACACTATGTTTATTAAATATTCTGTTGAATTAATTACCTTCTGTTCAGGACTCTTGGAGGTTTCTCTACTTGGGGTTCTAGCACGGCACTTAGCTCATTATTATGCATCATTATTATGGATTTGTTTGTCTCCCATTGGGCTGAGCTTCACAAGGCTGGTCCTTGTCTTACACATCTTGCATCCCCAGCTTCCAGAACAGAGCCTGCTGTGAAACAGGAACTTAGTTCTAAACAACGAACACTATCGACATACCATTAATCTCAGGTTTAAAGTACACTCAAATTCTGGAGCAAGGGGATGTATGGACCCCCTCGGCAGTTCTTGGATGTTATCCCAATGAAACTACCAACATTTTAAGCAAGTTTGCATATATGTGCATTTTTCTGGGTAGTGGGTCCATAGCCTTCATCAGATTCGCAAAGGGGTTTCTAATTCCCTGAAAGGTAAGAATGTATGTCCTTAAGAGTTGTTTATAAGGCTGCCTGGGTGGCTCGGTCAATTAAGTGTTGGACTTTTGATTTCAGCTCAGGTCGTGATCTCAGGGTGGTGGTGTCAAGCCCCATATCACGTTTGTTTTTCTTTTAATTTGTTTTAGTTTTGTTTATTTTTAAGATTTTATTAATTTATTCAACAGAGACACAGCGAGAGGGGGAACACAAGCACGGGGAGTGGGAGAGGGAGAAGCAGGCTTCCTGCCAAGCAGGGAGCCTGATGGGGGGCTCGACCCCAGGACCTTGGGATCATGACATGAGCTGAAGGCAGATGTTTAAGGACTGAGCCAACCTGGTGCCACCTCCATCCTGCCCCATCAGGTTTTGCAATCATCGTGGAGTCTGCTTGAGATTCTCTCTCCCTCTCTCTCTGCCCCTCCCCCTGCTTACTGTCTTGCTTTCAAATAAGTAAATATATAACATCTTTATTTTTTTAAAAAAGTGTTTTTAAAAACCAACTGTGAAATAAAAAGTTTGCAAGGTAGTTTGATGAGTCAGTCCCTTTGACTTAGATGAGGTAGAGGGTTTGTGCCTCTACAGAATCTCTCCAGCAGTCTTTCTGCTACTGAGTTCCATGGTATTTCCAACTGACTGCAGTGGGTGTTCTCCTGGATGAATATCCATTTGTGGTCTCCCCTCCCACACACACCTGTAGCAGCAGTTTGAGACTCATTTGCATGGCCTACTTGGTTCCAGAAGCAACAAGCATTTCAATCCCTGGGACCAACCCCACAGAGTATTTTAACTCAGCTTTCAGGCTGTAGAGGCTGTTCTGTTCAAGATCCTTCTTCGATCCACTTCGACTAGACATTTAATCGGGTTTCTATCAATAGATAGGCAGTTTTTTTCTGACCCAGACCCACACAATCAAGAGACTAAAGCTTCTCTAAGAAGCTAAGAAAAAGCACATTTTAAAAATAACTTGAGCAAATGAATGCATTCTGGCAAAAGCAAATCAGCTCTGTAAAATAAACTTCTTTAGAGTTTCTCAAAAGCAGGTCCTGAAAATGTAAACAACCCCAGGGTGCATATGAGCTGAGCCACTAACTGAACAGAAAGCTTGTTGCCCAAATTCTGTCAAAATAAAGAACACCTTAAAAAACTAGAAGTCCATGACCATCAGGTAAGGACAAGATACGGTGGGGCGGGGGGGGGATGCGGGGTGACCCAGCCCAAGGACAATGAGAAAGTCTCACGACTAGATCCTCAAAATGCTGGCTTTCCAGCCCAAAGCCAAGATGTTGAGGGACAGGGGCTACAGCTTATGCCTCAGGCCCTTGCTCGGACCCTACCAAGCCCCTGCCTTCCCGAGGGAGAACCAGAGTCTACTCACTCTCATGAAATCAGAGGCAGCCAGTGCGAGTTTCACCAGTGTTCTGTTGACAAGATAAAGGACCCAGTGAAACTGAATAACATGCTTGGCCAAAGGAGCCCAGACCATAAAGTTAGGATAACTTCATGCCCAGCCATAGTCTTTCGAGCGTGATAATAATATGTTCCTTCTGACAAGACCCATACTATTCCAATGAGCTTATGCTGAGTTTATCTGTGCAAGAATAATAACTTGTTATTAATAATAAATACACTGGTTCTCATTTTCTATTTGGGTGACTTCCTCAAAACAAAGTATTTGCTCTTTGCGTGGTAGTGGTCTGGTTCTTTCTATGTGGGGAGCGTTGTCCTGGAATCCATATCTTAGAATGGACAGAACGTAGAGAAATTCAGTGAAAAGGCACAGGGGTAATTTTTTTAAAAAACAAGAAAATGCAACTTACAGAAAAACATTAAGAAAAACTTGCTATTATTTAATCACCGAGATGTGGGAAATACCGGGATAAAACTGAACATCATATTTCAGGTGTCCCAAGAATCATGGCCCACTTAGCAATGTGTATTTAGTATGGCTACGTGCCAGCTGCTTTATGAGCAATGTCGCATTTAATCCTTACAATGACCCCATGAAATGAATGTCCCCTTGTACGTGAGGAGAACACTGAAGCGTAGGTTAAGTGATCGTTCAAATGTTGATAGACATTTTTCACAAATAGTCTGCTTTTCTCTCTCTCTCTCTCCTTTCTCACCACTTTCCGTGGAACCCATGCACGAGACCACACAACTCTTTTTAGCCAATGAAGTTTGAGCAAGCAACATGTGCTGTTTCCAGGCGGAAGGCTGGAGAGCTTCTATGAGCTTTGCCTTCTTCCCCTGTGCCACAGAGACTACCAAAATTCTGGAAAGTGGCTGCTCCACAGCCCTTTAGTGGGGGATACAGGAGCAGATCCCCCTCTCCCACCCCCATCAACCCAAGATGAGTGTTCTGCACGAGTAAGACATTAACCTTTGCAGTTTTGAGCCACTGAACTTGCAGGATTTGTGTCTATAGCAAAACCTGAGTGATAACACTAAGCCAGCTGATTGAAACTTGACCTGCCTCTGTCACCCACAGCTTATTCTGAGCTAACATGCTGTGCCGCCTTCCAGGTAAAGAATGATAACTAAGTGTATTATTCTACCCGGTGAAGAGCAGAAAAAAAATGGTCATTACCTCCGGTGACAGGAATTAAGATTCCCCAGGGGGCAGTCAAGACATAAATAAGAGAACTGAGGTGGATCAGGGGAATTTCCATGGAAGATTTAATCCTAAGAGAAAAAACAGTTTATGTCTTGGTGCATTTCTTTCCAGGCATGTTTAATGAACACTTAGCATATATTTTCTCAAACAGTCCTACTTAAAGGAAAATTTTTTAGAGTTCCGGGCTTGGAATTGTGTTGTCTACTTCTGGGTCCCTCTGATTTAGTCTGACTTAATTTCCTATAGGACTCATGACAAGGACCTTCCCCTTTATTGGTCAGTACACAAGGTGGTCTTTATTTCCAGTCTACCAGGAACCCAAATATTGCTTTGGATTCCCTCCAAATCAGAGCCTGAGACGTGGACTTGAATGCAGTTAGTTTACTTGGGAGGTGAGTCTGGGAAGCAGGAGTGAGAGCAGGATGTCTGGGACAAGAAGGAGGAAAAGCCATTATAAGGATGAATGGTCAAGGGCCACTTCAGGCTGGGATCTCTAAGTCACATAAAGAATGCTTCCCATCATTGTCCATCTCAAGTATAAGAGGCTGGAGCATTTATTCACTGGCTCTCCTTCCCTGTTGGTTGAGCCTAGGGGCTTGACCTAGCCTCCCTACAGCTTAGCCACTGTGCTGACTCCAGGGCTGGACAAGCTCCCGAAGCTGTGAAGGGTCTTGAGGCAGACAGTGGAATGACGCCTGATGTGGTCTAGGAAACCAGCCTCCGTATGGGCACTGGAACCAGGGATGTTTTCTATACCAAACCCCATCCCCAAACACTAATCTCAGTTCTTGCAGAGCTAATGGATACAAGAGAACACCATAGGCAGCCCGTGTGAACCCTGCACAAGCTGCCTAATGTCTAAAATGGGGGTAATTCTACCTACCATCCACGGTCATTGTAAATATTTGGTGAGCAAACATGTGAAAATGCCCAGCACGGGTCCTAGCACATTACAGGTGCTTGACAAATATGAGTCCTCTGCCCTGCCTCTCCAGTAAATGCCATAGGACTATCCTAGCTGCTGAGGCAAAGGTCCTGAGGGTCCTTCTAACCCTTCACTTGTGCTTTCCTTCCGGCTTTTGACGCTGACTACAATGAGCATCAATGAGCAGCAACTTCAAATGGAAACCCAGTTTAGGGGTGCCCAGGTGGCTCAGTGGGTTAAGCCTCTGCCTTCAGCTCCGGTCATGATCCCAGGGCCCTCGGATTGAGCCCCACATCAGGCTCTCTGCTCAGCAGGAAGCCTGCTTCCTCTTGTCTTTCTGCCCTCTCTCTTGTCCTCGTCTTTCTCTCTTGTCTCTCTTGTCCCTCCCTCTCTGCCTACTTGTGATCTCTGTCTGTCAAATAAATAAATAAAATCTTTTAAAAAAAATGGAAACCCAGTTTAGCCTCTGCTGAGATAAACAGAAAAGAACACAGGAAAGCAAACAGGCAAGGAAAAGGAATGAAAGTGTAATGCGATTTCATAGAAAAGGAGAATTGTTCTTCTAGGACATTGGGTAGAAATCTTGATGAGGTACCTAGTTGTCATAAATCCTCTTTGGTACAAAGTTCATGAAAGGGAAGAGAAAGAAAGGAGGAAGGGAAGAGGGAGGGTAAAAAGAAAGAATAAATAAAAGGAAGGAGGGAAATTATCCATCAGAGACTCTGCTGAGCATTAGGCAATAGGACTTGGGAAAAATTGTAACTGAAACTTTTCTAAAAACCTTTCAGAGAGGTGTTTTTCCTTCAGAAAAGCATCATCAGGGCTGTTCAATATCCAGGGCAAGTCTTTCATATTACTAGACATGAAACACTATCATATCTGAAACTGGCCAGAGGCCATTTAGAAATTCAATAATTATTCAACCCAAGGGGCTCTCCAAATGGTGAAGCAGCATCTTAGGAGGAAATTAATATTGAACAGTGTATCAAATCTAATTGGAATCTTGAGGAAATGGGGTCCTGAGTAGGTAAAACAGTTGGAAACTAAAGTAGGTCAGGACAAGTGATCCCCTCATTTTTGTGTCTTGCCTTAATTATGAGTGAAAAGGAGAATCTTGTTTATTTTTTATGCCAGGAGGGCAGGGGGTGGTTTGGAGATGCTCCTTGTTCATTAATAGCCACCTTCAGTCAGACAATAGGACAGCTTACTTCTTTCTTTCCACAGATATTCAAGGAGAGCTGAGAAGGCACAAGAGACTTTTTTTTGTTTTGTTTTGCAAACATGGCAACTGGGAGATAAGGACTGACGTATTGGCCCTGGTAGTGGACACAGCTCACAAAGACAGTGAAGCTGTGGGGTTTTTTCCCCTTCAAGAGAAAGTCCATGTGAGAGCTTCCTTATTTTCTTATTTAGAGGGGGTGGAGGTGCAATCAAGTTGGAACCATCCATGACACACCAGCCTCTTCTCTGGTTTCCTGTCCCCTCCTATATGAATCACTTTGAGAACACGACTTCTTGACCCCATTGAGCACACGGTGGTCTGATTCCCCATCTCAGAAAGACTCATTCTTAAACTGATTTGGGGGATCTATGCTGTCTTTACATGAGACTACCTTAGAGTCCAATTCTCCTGGCAACTAACTCTCCTTAGATCCTATCTACTGACCTACTTTAGGAGCATACCTAGAGGACAATTCTCCGTTATTCAGAGTCTGAGGCAGACCACAAGTTGTACTACCCCTGGTGTGTGTCAGGCCAGCACAAAAACACTGGGCTTCTCTCGGGAGAAAAGTCACTTATTAAAGATTCAAATGATTTAAAAAAAAAAAAAAAACAAAACTGGAAAAAACACAGTCTGGTAGGGGGATCTGAAGGGACATTGGGTCACTATGAAAAATAGAAATAGATCCAAAGAGCATGAGGGAAGATCACAATCTCATTTAAATAAAATGAATTTTTAAAAAATAACTAAGGAAAGAACACTCACTTTACTTCTACAGAATGGAAGGCAGGCAATTTTCTAGAATGGTTCCAAAGTCCCCCATCTTGTTTAGCTAGTCTGGTACAATTTTGAACTGTGTCACAGGTTTTTTTCCCCAGCCCTCAAACCCTGTGACCTTTTCATGCCTCATTTCCACTTCCACAAGATGGGATTGATACAAAGTGGATTTCTGAGGACATGATTATAGGCATCTAGTGTCATTATAAATGGTAAGAATTATGTTAGCAGGAAATGGGCTTTAACATGTGGATTCTTTTCATGGTTTGAAATTGCTTAAAAAGTTTTATGTATATATGTACTAAATATAAATAAAAGATTTATATGAATATCTTTATATATACCATATATATTTACATATTATGCATATCTTTTGTACACATACACACACACCTCTCTCTTGTTTATTTTTTTTTTAAGATTTTATTTATTTATTTGTCAGAGAGGGAGAGAGAGCGAGCAAGCACAGGCAGACAGAGTGGCAGGCAGAGGCAGAGGGAGAAGCAGGCTCCCCGCCGAGCAAGGAGCCGGATGTGGGACTCGATCCCAGGATACCCTGGACGTGGGACTCGATCCCAGGATACTGGGATCATGACCTGAGCCGAAGGCAGCCGCTCAACCAACTGAGCCACCCAGGCGTCCCATCCTCTCTCTTGTTTAAATTGCCATGATTTCAGTGCCTATGGGGAGGCATGCCCATTCATTTCCAGGACCCAGAGATGCCCCAAACAACATTGAGACAATCTCTCCAGGATTATGATCAGTCAGGGTTTTGAAAGCAAAATCAAAGTAGGTAAGGAGGAAGTGTGCCTTACTGTTCAAGATTTGTTAAGTAGACAGTTGCGTTAACTCTCATTGCTTGGTATGAAAAGAAGGACTCTGAGGATGTCTGTTCTTTGTTAGTAAGCTGCCTGTAATCATTATGGTTAGCACACAATGCCAAAGGGTAACCAGACTATCAAAATTAATAGGAATGCCCTCTCACAAATCCAATTTGAGTGAGCACTGCTCTCCTGAGCAACATGATTGTGAGTCTGTGTTTGTCAAGGACAACGCAAACATGTTTTCTCTGCTTCACTCTATTGCAATGTGTTATGACGTTACTATGGTGATGCTCTTACGATACCCCTTTGCTCTTTTGGTGCCCTCTCAGTGGAAGCTGTAATGAGGTGGTTTGGCAAAAGAATCTTTCTGGGATTTTTCTCATTCACCACTGAAGACCAGCATGGCTTTCCTCTTACAGGAAATGCATAAAGCATGAACTGAAAATGACAAAGTAATTTGCACTGACTTGGGCAAAAAATGTAAATGTTATTAATTCTGTACCTAACTACCCAGAAATATTCTCTTTTTGTTTCTAATTCTAGGACATGACATCCCAAGAGGAGGTAAGGCTTCTAGATTGAGTGTGGAATGTCACATGGGCAGGGGGCTAGGGTGTCTTGCCCTCCTGAGGGAGGAGCTATGGGAGGGTGATGTAGAACTATGTGCTGGAAAGAAAAAGAGATGGAGTTTCTGGAGCACATACCATGTGGCAAGCTCTGTGCTAAGTGCATTACATGCATCCCTTGACAGAATCCATATACCCACTTATGTTATTTACCCCATTTTATAAAATGAGGCAATAGACACAGCGAATATGAGTCTTTCAGACTCTGATGCCCATTCTATTAATTACTATGCCACTTTGTCTCCCTAAAATGCATCTTTCAGATGATCTGTCTTCTCTCTTTTCCCTGCAAAAGCTTGGAAGTGAGAATCATGAGTGCTTCCATCCATATTCCTTGGACTTATCCCATTGCTACCTGGAGAGATTTATCTGAGACAGCTTGAAACCTGACAACTTTATCTTGGACAAGCACACTCTTGGGGCCTTCTCCACTGCTGTTATCAGGAACCACAGCAGTAATGGTCATGAGACCTAAAACCAACATCCCAGTCGTATTAGTTGTGTAATCTGGGGTGAGTCAATTCTTCCAGACTGTTATTTCACCTATAAAATGGAAATGGTGAAAATTATACTTGTCTAAAGGTCAGGAATAACCCAGTTGCTTTCATTATCTGTTTTTGCTCACTTGAGAATCTTTTGGTTCTAGGATATGGGAGGCTGTGCTCTGAACCTAGAATGATAGACCATGATTGCCCTTTTATAATGTGGCAAACAGAGCAGCCTCTCAAGACATTTTATCAGCAAGAAGTTCATTTTTGTCTTCTACTAACTGCCTTTTGAGTTACAGCTTCAGACATTGCTTTGGCGGCTCTTTCATTAACTTTCTCCATTAATAACTTAGATGAAAATCATTACATTTCCTTTGATCTCTAGCCTAGCATTTGGGGTCCCAGCCTTTACCATCTGACTGCACACGTAGTCCCCATGCCAACTAGATTAATCTTGGTTTCTAAGACACATTTAGGATTTTGCTACCTTCCTGTATTTTCTGTACCTGAAACAACTTTTCTAACTCCCAACAATGTCAAGCTTATTTATTTATTTATAGACTTGATTTGTTTATTTGAGAGAAAGACTGAGAGAGAGAGAGAGAACATGAGCAGGGTGAGGAGAAGAGGGAGAAGCAGACTCCCCGCTGAGCAGGGAGCCTGATGCAGGGCTTGATCCCAGGACTCTGGGATCTTGACTTGAGCTGACAGCAGATGTTGAGCCACCAAATGAGCCACCCAGGTGCCCCAGTGTCCGCCATCTTTAGGTCCCGCTCAAATGCCACATCTTCCCTGAAACTCCCTCCAGTCAACTCCATCCAGAATTAATCTTGTGTCTGTGCTTCACAGAAATGTATCAGCCTGTTCTACACACCCCTTCCCCTCCCCCCTTCTTGCTAGTCATATTTCTCTAACTAGGTTGTATGCATCTTGAGGGCAAGATCCCAGGCAGCCTATTGCTGCATGATACTGGCAGAGGAGTGTGAGGGTTCCACTATGGGTTTAAGTCACGCTGCCAAGTCTAAAACCTATCTACATGATGTACTAGCTGCATGACCTTGGGCAAGTTCCCTCAGATGGGGGAAATGTCTGGTCTGTAATTTCTTCACCTGTATTTACTGCATAGGGACCTTGTGAGAATTAAATGAGACATTCCATGTAAAGTACTTAGAGAGTATCTGACATATGATAGGTGCTTAATAGATATTGAGTATTTGCAACACACATAATGAGTTCTCTTCATTAACTAATTCAACACACATTTGAGTGCCATATTAGCATGTTCAGGTGGCATAACAAAATACCATAGACCAGATGGCTTAAATATTGGACATTTATTTCTCTCAGTTTTGGGCACTCGGAAGTCCAAGATCATGATGCTGGCCAATTTGGTTCCTGGTAAGAGTCTTGTTGGCTTATGGATGACTTCCTTCTCACTGTGTCCTCACATGGCAGAGAGACAACAATCTCTCTTTTCTTGTTTCTTCTTATAAAGCCACTAATCTCATCATGAGCGGACTACCTTATCACTTCGTCTAACTGTAATTACCTCTTGATCCTAGGCAAAAGGCCAAGAAGCAAGGATAACTGTAATTATGTCTTAAAGGCTCCATCTCCAAATATCGTCACATTGAGGGTTAGGGCTTCAACATATGGATTTGGGGGCAGAGGGAGGTGGGATATAATTCAGTCCTTAGCAAGCATCTATACATTTATTGAGCTAGTCCAAGAATAGAGTAATAAACAAAACAGATAAAAATCCATGTCATGTGGAATTTACATTCTAGTAGAAAGAGTAAGACCGTGTGGTAGACAGAATAATGGACCCCCAAATGTCCACATCTTTATCTCCATAACCTGGGATCGTGTTACATTACATGGCAAGGAGGCACTGGGGTTGCAGACAGAATTAAGGTCACTAATCAGCTGACTTTGACAAAGGGAGATAACACTGGATTATTTGGATGGGCTCAGTGTAACCCAAAGGGCCTTTATAAGTGGAAGAGGGAAGCAGAAAGGTCAGGGTGAAGAAAATGAAATCTTGACTGCTGTGGCTGGTTTTGGAGATGGAGAAAGGAAACCCTGGCTGAGATATGTCAGCAGCCTCTAGAAACCAGTAAAAACAGGGAAACTGACTCTCTTTCCTCCAGAGACTTCAAAGAGGAATGCAGCCCTGCTGATACCAATGAGACCTGGGCTGAAAGTCTAACCTACAGAATATAATAAATTTGTATTGTTGTATGTTGTTAAGTTTGTGGTTCTTTGTTACAGCCGCCATAGAAAACTAACACAGACAGAAAATGAATACAGGAGATTATATATATATATATATATATATATATATAGTCAGATGGCAATAAATTCTGAGAAATTGGAGCAGGGAATATGGATAAGGGGGTGTTAGAAGGGGAAGGTGATAATAATTTTTTTTAAGATTTTTATTTATTTATTTGACAGACAGAGATCACAGTAGACAGAGAGGCAGGCAGAGAGAGAGAGGGAAGCAGGCTCCCTGCTGAGCGGAGAGCCCGATGCGGGACTCGATCTCAGGACTCTGAGATTCTGACCTGAGCCGAAGGCAGCAGCTTAACCCACTGAGCCACCCAGGCGCCCGAAGGTAATAATAATTTTAAGTAGATTTGGAAGAGGAGCCCAAGGAGAATTTGGAGGAGCAAGTTGACAAAATAGGACACACTTTTAGTGGAATCACATTGGCTGCTTTATTGAGAATAGCACATATGGGGGAACAAGGTGGAAAGGGGGACAGAAGGTTATTGTAATAATACTAGCGACAGGTATTTGTGGCTTGGTCTGAGGTGATGGAAAGAGGTCTGTCAATAAAGCCAATGAGATGTGTTGATAGATTAGGAGTGGAACAGAAAAGGAGAAAAGTCAAAGATGATCCTGTGGTTTGGGGCTTTAAGCCAATGAAAGGTTGGAGAGGCCATTCACTGAGATGGGGAAGAGAGCAGGGGAGCTCGTTTGAGGGAGAAGTTGGTGTAGGTTGGGTGGACTCCTGGTACCTGAATCCTTTCCTTCCCCTAGTCTTTCCCTTCAGATTGCTTTTCCCTATAAGCAAAGAACCATAAACATAAGGAATAATAGCCAGTGGGAAACAGCATCTTGTTCAATTTGTGACGGAGCCAGTTTGTTATGTAACACCCTACGCAGAGTTCTGATAAAAGCCTGACTGGAGAAGGAGGTGTAGCCTGGGACGTTACAGATGGAATGTGTGTGCCCTTCCCAAATTCATCTGTTGAATCCTATGGCCCAGTGTGATGGTATTGGGAGATGGAGCTTCTGGGAGGTGATCAGTCATGAGGGCAGATGCCTTATGAATGGGATTAGTGTCTTTATAAAAGAGGCCTGAGAAAGCTCCCTGCTCCCTTTTTGCCTTGTGAGGAGGACACAGTGAAAAATTGTCTAAGAGAAAGCAAGCCCTCACCAAACACTGAATCTGCTGGCAACTTATCTTGGACTTCTCAGCCTCCAGAACTGTGAGAAATCCCTTTCTGGTGTTGGGAAGCCCCTGGCTTTGTTGTAGTAGCCTGCCCACACAAAGATGCAGGAGGACCAAGGAGGGCTTGAATCTAAATGCTGCCCTTTCAGAGCACACTGTGAAGGTGGACCCCATCCTTCTCCAGCATACCAGGTCAGAGAAGCTGGGAGAGAGGGGGCAAGAACTGGGGTATTATTCACTACAATGACCCCTCTCACTGATGAAAATTATCCAGGAAATACTGGTGGCTCCCTCCCAGTCACAATATTTACCATTCCTCCCTGGGGAAATCGCCACTAAGGGGATGGGAGTGGGATGAAAATTCTCTCCTCCCACAGGCAAAGCTGAAACGCAAGGAGAGAGGCAGAGATGGTTCCATTAATATTTATTGATTAGAACTGAATGCCCTCTTCACCGCATGCACGTCTTGCTCATCGGTACTCTGGAGCATGAGTCAGATCTCCAAGGGCAGAAGTCGGATCTCAATGTTTGGCTTTAGTTTCTGAGGCAAAAAACCCTTATTTTTCCTTTTTGAACGGACAGAAAAGATCATGCCAAGGGTATTGCAAGGCAGGCAAGAGACTTCCCAATTAGGGAGTAGTGAGTGAAAGGGAAGGACAATTAAAGGTAAACTGGGGTAATTAAGAGATACTTCCTGATTGTTCTGCACCAGGGAGAGTGTTCTGATTGCCATGAGGCCAAAAGGACAAAAGCTTTAAAAGCAGTGACTAGGGTTTGAGGCAGTTTGGAAATGAAACTGCATTACTCAATAAGAATCATTGCCTAATTAATGGCTGTATATTTGCATCTGACTATTTTTCACCCTCATGTTTGAGTTTCTTATTCACAATCTCCAATATCTTTGCATTGCCCAAGAATTAAGTGGAATCATTTAATCCAGTGTTAACATCATTAGACTATAACTATTTGACTATCAAATATTTCTTACAAAATCAGAAATGACTTAATATTGCAGAAAATGTGTGGTTTTAGAGGTTCTCATTTAGTAATGGTAGAAACCACTTTTGGGGGAATGATGTTGACCTCTCATGCACCCTCCTTTCTACTTAATATTTTTCCATACTTCCCGATATTTGGGTGGCTCAGTCAGTTGAGCCTTCACATCAAGCCCTGATTGGGCTCCCTGCTCAGTGGGGAGTCTGCTTCTCCCTCTCCTTCTGCCATTCACCTCTGCCCTTGCTTGTGCACATGCATTCTCAAATAAATAAATAATATATATATATATATATATATATATGTAACATATTATATATGTATATTTCCATACCTCTTTAAAGAGTGTAGTCAGAATCCTAAAATCCAGTACCTAGTCATTTGTTACTCCTCAATCGGTATGTACTGAGGAGGTATAGGGAAATAAAACGATGTGGAAGGCATTATTTTCCTTAGGAAACTTTTATCTAGTGATTCCTACTATTTTTTTTTAAAGATTTATTTATTTATTTGACAGAGAGAGAGAGATCACAGTAGGCAGAGAGGCAGGCAGAGAGAGAGAGAGGGAAGCAAGCTCCCCGCTGAGCAGAGAGCCCCATGCGGGACTCGATCCCAGGACCCTGAGATCATGACCTGAGCCGAAGGCAGTGGCTTAACCCACTGAGCCACCCAGGCACCCTAGTGATTCCTACTATTAAGAATGCTTTCTATGTTAAAAAAAAAGAAGAAGAAGAATGCTTTCTATGTTTAGTTTACCCTTAAAACCACCCAGCAAGGTAGATACTGCTCTTCCAATTTATAGAGGAAAATACTGGTTTAGAAGTCACAGACCAAAAATCACCCAGTAGAAAGTCGCAGGGTGTGCCCGGCTTCCAAGGCTATTCTCATTCCACTACTCCCAGGTTGTTCTGGTAAAGCCGCCAGAATCTCAGTATTTTCCAATGATTAAAGCCCCCCTGCCCCGCTCCCGTCAGTATTTTCCAACAGTCTTTTTCAACAAGTGAGAAAATCTTGGAGAAGGTGATTTCCCCCTTTCTAGGTGCCTTGGCTGTGTTGGACCCAGAATACGAACTTTCTTTTTTTTTTTAATATTATTTTTTTATTTCTTTTCAGCGTAACAGAATTCATAGTTTTTGCACCACACCCAGTGCTCCATGCAATGCGTGCCCTCCATAATACCCACCACCTGGCTCCCCCAACCTCCCACCCTCCGCCCCTTCAAAACCCTCAGGTGGTTTTTCAGAGTCCATAGTCTCTCATGGTTCATCTCCCCCCCAATTTCCCTCAACTCCCTTCTCCTCTCCATCTCCCCATGTCCTCCGTGTTATTTGTTATGCTCCGCAAATAAGTGAAACCATACGATAATTGACTCTCTCTGCTTGACTTATTTCACTCAGCATAATCTCTTCCACTCCCATCCATGTTGCTACAAAAGTTGGGTATTCATCCTTTCTGATGGAGGCATAATACTCCATAGTGTATATGGACCACATCTTCCTTATCCATTCGTCCTGGAAGGGCATCTTGGTACGAACTTTCTGATGCTTTCTCGCAATCCGCCCTGGTGAGAGGGTCCCGGTCTTTGGGGCAAGCCTTGGAGCCCGCACAGACCGCCCATTCCTCACCTCTCCGGGAGGCAAGATGAGCCTCCAGGCGACCTGACTTCACGGAGCTGCCCTTCCGCGGGCGGCCGCCAGGGGTCCCCGGTCGGCGCCCCCGCGCGAGTGCCGCGCGCTGGGCGCCTGTGGGGGCTACTTCGGAACGGCGGCGGCTGGAGCTCCAGCCCCGCGCTCGCTCGCCGGCGCGCTCCTGGAGACCGCGCGCGCTGGCCCCTCGCCGCTCGCTCCGCGCCCGCCGCGTGGATCCGCAAGCGTCGCCCGTCCGGCCCCCGGCTCGCCCTCCTCCTCCGGCGCCCGCTGAGGCTGACCCGGCGCAGGAGCCGACAGGGCCGCGGGCTGAAGGTAAAAGCCCACGGTGAGTGAGAGCCCGCGCGCGGCGAGGCGAGGTGGCGCCGCCCGGCAGCTGCTCGCCCGCCGGGGCGGGCCGCGGTGTGGGGAGCCCCTGGGGGCGCGTCGGGGTGGGGGGCGAGGGCGAGCGGCGGCCCCCGGGCTGGGATCCGCGTCAGACCCCTGCCTGCGCCTCGGCTCGGGCCGGCTCCTCGCGCGCCCTTCTCGGGCGGGAACGAGAGTGCAGTCCCCAGCCCGGGCTCCCGGGCCTTGACTGTGAAAGCTCTAGCAGTCAGATGCATGTCCCGCGGGGCACAAGTGCGTCCCGGAGCCGTCCCGAATCGCGGGAGACTGCCGCGTGCGTGTCGGGCTGCGGGCGGCAGGAAGACAAACTTTCGCGAAAGTGCGCCTGGGCCGGAGCACCGCGCTCAGGGCGTGTGCGAAGGCTGGGCGCGGGCTGCGCCGGGGACGCCCGCTCCGCCGGCCCGCTCGCCCCCGGCACTGTCGGAGCTTCGGGGAGGGAGCGCGTGGGTGAAGGACGGGGAAACTCTGCTGCCCCCTTGGGCCAACAACTGTCAAACCTCTGGAATCCAGCCCCTCCCTTCCCCTACGCCGAGGAAGGTGAAAACCCCTTAACTTTCCTTTGATTGTCCTCCCCGCCTTGGAATGGAAAAGGGCCGCCCTGCGGTGCCGGGCAAGTGAGTGCCGGAGGCCTCCAGGCCCCTCGGGTTCCCCCCTTCATCCACCTTCCTGACCGCCTCCCAGATGTCCTCCCCGCAGGGACCACGCCACAGCGCCCGTGGAGATCGTGACGAATGGCCTTTTGTTTCTCCGCTTCTCCCCTATTGTTTGCCTTTGCAACATCTGGCGGGGCTCGCGGAGAGCAGGACGCCCCTCGGGTCTTCCCCTCACTCCCCTACCGCCCGCCAGCCACACGGCCGGCTCCCGCCCGGCACCCCAAAGGGAAGAGGCGAGGAGCCCGGCCCCCACGAGGCCGCTGCACCAAGGCCCTGCGGTTAGAGGGCGGAGGGAAAGTTGCTGCTTCCCCGCCTCCTCGGCTGCCTGTGGCCCGGGGCGCGTTTCTCGGATCTGATCCCAGACGCGCTGCGAAGGGCGCAGCCGGAGAGGGGTGCCGCTTTCCCGAGAGCGGGAGAGACCTTCCGCCCTCCGCCAGAGTGTCCTTGGGTGGTTCCAGGGATTGAAATCTCCGCCCGAAGGCCTGTGGCTGCGCCACTCCAGGGCAGCGGGACGGGATCTGGGCACTTTGGGTAGGCGGAAAGCCGAGGTCCTGGGGTCTGCGAGTTTTCAAGGACTGGAGAACAGGCGAGAATGGAGAAGGAAGTAACCCAAGAAGCCTCAAGACTTTGCCTAGAAACAGTGGTTAGGAGGCTCCCTCCAGACTGAACGTGGAATTTTGACTTAGGGGTAGGGCTCCAAGTTTAAATCCCAGGTCCCCTGTCAGCATTTGGGAAAAAGCAAATCCGGAGGATACCGCGCAGACGCCGCCAGGGCAGTGTTCACGCCAGCGAGTCCTTGCGAACCAGTGGCTTGGAACTGCCTCCGAGTTTCCCAGGGGGTGCGCCTGTTAGGTTATAGGTGGTCCTGTTTCTTTGCCTTCCCTCGCAAGTCAGATGCGTACACATCGTGCCTCTTCTTAGTGTGGATTATTAAAGAAGTAGGGCAATAGCAAAGTAGACACTCTGAGAAGGCAGAGTTCCCTTACAGTGCCCAGACAGTCGTTTTTGCCTGTGAGGGGAGGCCAAGCCTGTGCACCTGTTAGAAGCTGTGCATGCTCAGCTTTACTGTAGTGGTGTTGCCAGCATTTTCTCATGGAGGCCCAGTCGTCCCTATTCCAGGGAAGCTCAGTTACACTCTTTCTACTCCCTACCTTTTGATCCCTTCCGGGAGCATGGGGAGGGAGGAAGCAAGCTTCCATCAGAACACCTGTGACCTAGGTACTGACTCAAGCGTTTTATGTGGGACCTCTGCACAGTTCTAGGAGTTTTCCCTTTATCTGACTTACTAGAAATTTGACTTTCATTCAATAAACAGAAAAACAAAGGAGACTGCTAAGTCAGGAAGCACTTTTTCTGGTGATTTCTGGATATTACCAGTGGCAACAACAAAAGAAAACGAAATTTTTGAAGCAATGGAAGGCACTTTACAAAGGTCTCATGAAAATGATGCCTAAGGAAGGATTCCTTTGAAATTTAGCAGCTACTTAGTAGCAGCAGGAGCGAACAAGGCAAACCTGGGTTGCTTAAGAAGTGCCCAAAGGCATCATTAATCACGTGAAAGGGCAGTGTTTGTCCCAGTCTACCCCAGTAAGGAAAACAGGGTAATTGCAGTGAAAGATGAGCTTGTACAGTTTCTTTAACTTTAGAATTAGCCTCCCCTTCCCCAAATCATTGTAGAAAACATAGACAATACTGAGAGGTAAAAATGAAGACAAAAGGAAAGGGGATATTATAAATAAGGCTCCAGTAAACAGTCTTACCCAATCATTTCCTTGGATTAATTTCTGGAGCATAGTATAGCTAGGTTGAAAGAGTTAGTGCACTTTTTAGGATATTTGAGATTGCCGTATTGTCCTGTAGGAAAGTAGTGCCACTTTACTTGCTGTCTAACAATATACAAGAGGATTTTTTTCCCCCTGTATCCCACACCCTGCTCATTCTTTATATTATAATCACTCTTTTCCATTTCTACCGGATGGATGGGAGGTATCCTCTTGTCTTCTTTTGTATTTCTTTAACCACAAATGAGATTAAACATTTTTCCTGTTGTCTATTAGTATTTCTTCCTTTATGATGATGCCAGTTTATGTCCTTAACCAATTTTTTTTTCAGTGGGGATGTTCTCCCTTTTCTGACTAGAGGTGCTCTTAGTGAAAGCATAGTGTTCTGACTTCTGACCCTGCCCTTGTAATCGGACAATCTTTATTGACTTGAAGTGCCATTTCTCTTCCCTCTAGCATAGCAAACATTTGGCAAGACTGCAACCATAAATTACTGAAATGACTGACATGATCTCTGGTAGAGTTATTAGGGAGACTGTGTAAAAGCATTAGTAGAGAAATTCTTGGAAAATATCAGATGTATACTTTCTGCTTAGTAGCTTGCAAGCCCCAACATCTTTACAGTGTATGGTGACTTTTTTTTTCTTCATTTAGAACAACTCTTGATGAGTTGTTTTTACTAATGGATTTAACTAACTCATTTTTATTTACATTCCTTCCACTGATAGCCAGGATACGATAATCCACAACTTTTAATTTTTGCCTGAAATTTGCCTCTTTTTTATAAGATTCTCTGTTTGGCTTTACCATTTGAGCCCTGTAGTTGAATGAACTTTGAATCTAAATAGGTTGGGAGCTTGTTTTTGAAACAATATAGCAGGGGAGGTTTCCCAAGGGTGGAACCAGGTACATTTGTGCTTTTGCCGTTTGTGTAGCCACAAGTCTTTATGTTAATTCTTGCTTGAAGGTACAGGATTCTGAAATGGGGAGGAGAGAGAAGAAGAAAAAAAATTAATTTCAGCTGGATGATGGATTAACACAGATGAAGGATCACACAAGAATATTTAAATAATCTAGGTAACCTGGATACAAAATAATTTCTAAAAAGATAAATGAGATTAAAGTGTCATGTATTATTATAACTAGTCTACTTAACAGACAGAAAGTGGTCTTCCTATTAGGAAAATCCAGTGTGCAAATCAGTGTGAAATATGCAGGTACTTCATCTCAGGCATTTAAAAAAACACAGAAAAACAGATAATATATTTTTCTGCAGCATTTTCTATGCCCTTGGATGCAGAAATCAAATAGTATGCAGTAGGAATGAGCTGTGTTTTCTACATTACAATCATTGGCTTTCAAAGGATGAGTGAGAACTTAATGGCTATCTAATTCAACTATCTGATATCACAGAGGATCTTTATTCTCTTTAAAAAAAAATGCCATCCTACAAACTATATCATTTCAAACAAACCAAACTGAGAAGCAAATAGGACAGAAATTTCACTTTTTTTTTTTTTTTTTGAGGGCAGCGGGAGAAAAGAAGGGTTTTAACTCTATGAGAGCTTGTATAAGCTCATTTAACATGCTCAACTATCACAGAATACACAGCCTTGGCAGCATGACAGTTAAATCACTGAGGTGTTACATTTTGCAACATTCTCTCATTCATATCCTCTATCATTGGCAGGGTGAAGTTCAAAGGCTTTAGAGCAAAGCAAGTAAAAAATAGCAAAAGAAAGAGAAAGAAAAGAGTAGAACATGGAGAGGATCTTATTCCTTTATTTAAAACTATCTTCAGGGGCACCTGGGTGGCTCAGTGGGTTAAAGCCTCTGCCTTCGGCTCAGGTCACGATCTCAGGGTCCTGGGATTGAGCCCGGCATCAGGCTCTCTGCTTAGCGGGCATCCTGCTTCCCCCTCTCTCTCTGCCTGCCTCTCTGCCTACTTGTGATCTCTGTCAAATAAATAAATAAAATCTTAAAAAAAAAAAAAAAACTATCTTCAGAACTTTCTAAGAAGACTGTTGATATCCCGGGTGGTTGGCATCACCTCTTAGAAAGGTGGATGTAGTTGATGTCTCAAGGCCAACTTTAGACACAGCAAGCATTACCTAAATCACCGCCACTCCAATGGTGGGCAGGCTTATAGGATAGCCCAAAAATTCTTAAAAAGAAGATAAAGGAGAGGGAGATGTTAGAGAGAAAGGGAATTTTAATTCTAAAAAATATACCTTATTTCTTCCTGAGTAGGGCTGCAAATTTCTGAAAGTAGTAGAAACATCTTCTGATTTCTGCTCGGATGATTTCCCAGGCACAGTGACTGTATCTCTTTTCTTTCAGGAAGTTGTCTATCCTATTGAAATATCTCCTCAGTTCTAGGCTGCTCAGCTGGGGGACCAGAGCTCCTGACCAGTTCATCCCATCTTCTGTCATCTCTTTTGAGTCTTCCCTTTCCTTCTCCTCTTCCTCCAGGCATTGTTCCAAGTACTGCAGCTGCTGATCGAGTCCGATTTGGATTTGTTTCAGATAGTCGCTTTCCCAAGTGGATTTGAGGGTGTACTGACGGAAGATGTTGAAGGCCTGGATAGACATTTCATAGAAGGCCTCCTTGATGTACCTTTTCACAGGCTGGGTGTGTGACAGGATCTCTTGGGGCAACTCAAAAGCTTTGGTTTCGCTCAGGCACTCTGCAGGAAAGGAACTGCTCGTACTGCTCAGAAGTCTCAGGTTTTGCCAGGTGACTTTCCTCAGGTGGAAATGCAGCAAGTTGCAGTCCAGAGAGAGGATGCCAGTGATGAGCAGACCCACAAGGCATGCAGGCCACAAACACTTCCGAATCACATCAGGCTTAGTGCTCATTTTTTTCCCCCCAAGCTAAAAAATCCACCAGACTCAAGGCTGACAGTGATGTTTTAGGTCTTAAGTATCCCGACGTGTGCCTTTTATACACCTGAATAATCTTCGGTGGGGAGGAGTTTTCTCACTCCTCATTTTATGTTTCTCAGGGTTTCAGCCCCTTTCCTTTGCCTCTGAGGTTTGTTTTGACTTTGGGTGACGCTGACTTTGGAAATGCTAATCTTTTTCTTTAAAGTGAGCAAAGCATTACCATTGCATTACCTTAGTAGTCTGGATGACCCATCCCAGTACTACAGGATTGTCATAACAAGATTGATGCAGACTGTTTCAGAAAGAACTGAAAATTCTGACTCTATACACTCATCCATCCAACACTGTTACGTAAGAGAGCGAGTGATCCGTTAAAGACATTTATTTATTTATTTTTTGGATCTGGCCATGTAGCCAAACAGCTTCTCTCAGTGAGTTAATCATAGACGTTGGCCAAATGACTTTAATTATTTGATTGCAAGGCCACCAGAATGTAACATAGCCTAGGTTTCTCTAATCTTGTTAAATTAAGCTTCTCTATTTGGATATTTTCTCTTTTTTTATTTTCCTGGGTCTCAAAAGAAGATGAAAAACAGAGATGGTCAGTTGAGCATGGCACTTACTGTAAGCTGGCTTGGTTTTCTGTTGTCATTAGAAAATGTTGTTACTCTCCAACTAGCCTTTCCTTTAGTTAAACCCAAACTAGTACCTCCCACAGCTGCCTAATGTTTCACATGCCTCTGATACCCATCATAGAAGTACTTACTATATATATTACTCTTATGTGTGTACTCTCGAAATAACGATTTTGCAGATTTTGTGAGGTGACTAACCTGGAAAAAATTTGGAAAACAAGCCCTTTAATAATTTACAATTACAACATTATACATTGACACAACCTTCCTGGAGAGCAAAATGATGATACGTATCCAAAGACTTAAAAACGCACATGGTCTTTGACTCAGCAGTTCTCCCTCTAGGAATTTATCCCCAAGGAATAATGATGGACATCTTTAAAGACTTCACTGTCAGGAAGTTTATCATACAAAAAGAAAAACAAGGGAAAACAATTTAAATGTTCAGTAGTAGGTAGGTGGTTAAGTATATTTGGTCACTTGAGTAAATTCACTTTGTACTTTAAAACCAAGCTTACATGGGCTGTATGTAGAGGCTGACAGTATGTTTGTGAAATACCTACATGTGCATATATGTGCAGAAAAAAATTTTTTTTAATTTTAAAAGATTTTTATTTATTTATTTGACAGAGAGAGAGAGATCACAAGTAGGCAGAGAGAGAGGGGAAGCAGGCCGAGCAGAGAGCCCGATATGGGACTCGATCCCAGGACCCCGAGATCATGACCTGAGCCGAAGGCAGAGGCCCAACCCACTGAGCCACCCAGGTGCCGCTCTAGGATACTTCCAAAGGACATGTGAATTTACCCCAAGACTCAGTTCTCATTCCATAGAATAGCACAGAATATGTGGGAGTTCAGTGTACCATGTTTGCAACCTTTTAATAAAAATATGTATGTTTATATATATATTTGTGATTAAACATACACACAGTCTGTAAAGTGCAAAGCATCTCTGTAGGCCATACCTTCTTATATCGTTCATACAACTTCTTACGTCTAAAACTTGTTACCTTGTCCTAGAAGGAAATGCTTGTCCCTCTTTGGGGCTTTTAAATGTGTTGTCCGCCTCTGTTATGGCTTTTTTAAGGGCACAATTGTGGATTTCCCAACTTTGTGTACTTCTCCCTGCCCTGCCCACTTAGAATGCTTAGACTGCCTTGCACTTGAGACAGTTCTGTCTTACTAAACCAAACTCAGAGTTTGTTCAGTTGAATTGCTATGCTCCGAGGTTCTGCTCACAGTTGATGGAGGCGGCTACAGATTTAGCTGTTGTCAACCGTCTTGAAGGTTCCCCTGTTTTCTGCCATGTACAGTTTTGTCATTTTATCCTGCTCACCCCAAATTTCCTCCCTTTATAGTCATTCCATATCTCATCCTTATTTATTCAAAACTGTATTTTTAGCTAGTACCACATGCCAGACACTGGGTGGGTCTTGAGGATGAAGGAATAAGGTATAGTGCATGATCTCGAAGAGTCCATGACTGAAGAAGCAGGCACATTCTGAGTATTTTAGCTGGTGTAATTCATAGGTCTGCTCTATAGCATGGACCTCATCCTCATGTGCTGTAAATGTTAATTGATGCTGATGGTGACAAGATTTATGACAAAAAAGGAAAGATGATTGACATGGTTATCTTCCCCTCTTCCACTGTTAGCTTTTTAAAAGTTTTTATCTATGTCTGATTTTGCAAATAAAAATACAGAACACCCATGCAGTATTTGGGAATTACCTGTGCTAAAAAAAAAAAAAATCACTCGGCATTTACACCACATTCCAATTTAACTGGGTGTCCCATTATTTTACCTGGTAATCCTGTCCACTGTACAAACTCCCACTGAGCTTTTAGAGTAGAGCTCAGATATGAAACCCTTTACAGGAAACTTTGTCTCCGCTGGCTGTTCACCTCATGGAGAGGGTGCCTTCAGTTGTATAACTCCGTGCTGACTTTACTTGTATATATTTCCCTAAAAACTGTGCACAGCACACTCCCAAGGGGCACCTGTCATACTGAAAGTATCACATGTGCACGCACATGTCTTCAAACACACACACACACACACACACACAAATTGCTCTGATCAGAAGTATTATTGGATGGTCAGGCATTTGTCTTGTCTCTGTTCTGCAAAAGCCATGCCATGTGAGTATATCTCAGAATATCAGGAAAGTGGAAAAGAATGACTGTAAGGCAGTGTTTTTGTCTGCAAATTTGTGTGTTAACAACTGCTCCATCTGTCATTAGTCATCTGTGTGTGGCCATAACTAATGGTATTTCCATGATACCTGCTCTTTTTTCTCTAGCATATCTTGAGATCATTTATATGTGGTCAGGGGCTGCCTTCTTGTTGATAGAACTGTGTAAAGTCCATATGGGTTACAAGGTGAACAGTAATGGGCAAGGCACAATTTGTTTGACAAAATGGAGATGAGACATTTCAGTCTAGACAGGATCACTGTGATTCAGCCCGGGAGCATTTAGTATTATTCTCTGGTAGGATTTATTGCTGTCCACGAAAAGGCAAGTTTCATACCAAGGTTGAGTGTAACATGTTGATCATCTGTATTACTCAGTACCTGAAAGCAGGTGGTTCCATTTGTGGGGTCAGAAAGTGATTGAGCCCAGTAGAGAGCTCTGAGATGGGGAGCCATGCATCCCTTCCTGGCAGTGCCCTCCCCAGGCCGTGCAGATAATGGTCACCACAAAAGTGTGTGCCACCCTCTAGCACCAGACCAACCCTGAATCTCAGTCTTGGTGTTTGGCTCATTCTCCCTGCCTCTCACATTGGGGTCAGCCTCTCTCATGCTCTTCTAGTCCTCTTCTTGGCTGGTCTTTTAATGATGTACCTGATATAGAAATTTGTAATGACTACACAAGTAGTACATGGAAATGTCTTTATAGTAAAAATTTGAACACTTTAGATAAAGGGAAAGCTCTGCTTGCCCACTCAGCCTCACTCCATGCTGCTCTCCTTCCCGAGATAACTGGTTATTAGTCTGATATATGTCCTTATTCCATACCTGTCTCCCCACTAAACACAAAGTTCTGTGAGCACAGTACAACTGGCTGGCTTGCTGTCCTCTCTTGACTGTCCTGCAAGACCTGCAGTGATGGGGAGGGACCCGGATCAATTCCTTGGATGGTAAG
>PISX010023448.1:0-29744 GCA_004024625.1 Mellivora capensis
CCGAGTGATGTGGAGCACTTTTTCATGTGTCTGTTGGCCATCTGGATGTCTTCTTTGCAGAAATGTCTGTTCATGTCCTCTGCCCATTTCTTGATTGGATTATTTGTTCTTTGGGTGTTGAGTTTGATAAGTTCTTTATAGATTTTGGACACTAGCCCTTTATCTGATATGTCGTTTGCAAATATCTTCTCCCATTCTCATGACATCAAAAAAGTTAACAGTTGTTCTGAACTAGAAGGATCCCAGTAAATTACATCTAGTTTTTCCTTCCAGACTATTCCAGTAATCATCCTCCTTAGGGGGAAAAAAATGTACTGGTTCCCTGCTGTTGCAGCAACATTCCAAATATTAAAGATTTCAATTCTATTCCCGCACTGGTTTATCCTGGATCATCACAGCCATACAGAATTAATAATTCTTGAATGCTTATTACATATGAGCACTCCTTTAATCTTCAAAGCAACACTCTGTAAAACCACAATTTTACATACAAGAATATTCAGGGGCAAGAAGATTAAGCAACTTTCCCAAGTTTAGAGAACTAATAAGTAGCAAAGCCAAATTTCTGAATTAGATCAGTCTGATTTAAAAATCCTATCCTATTAACCACTATAATGCCCTCCAATAACATAATGAGGGCTATCCTGAATCAGTGAGATCCACAATATAGTTTACTTCCACCCTTACAACTTCTTCTCAAAGCTGGATCCAGTCAAATTCAACTATTTTGTTTAGGAATGGTAATTGCTATATATTGAGGCCACCTTTAAGTAGTAGAAATACTACTTTGAGAAGATCAGCAACTTGATGATGATCACTTCCCAACTGTTGGACCTTGAAAAAATTACTTAAATTCCTGAAAATCAGTTGCTCAACCTGTGAAATAAGAAAAATAATAATGCCTACTTCCTGAGGGTTTTATGAGCGTTAAATAAGCCAACAACAACAAAAAAAAACACCAATTACCCAAGTTCTTGGCCCTTAAGTGTTCAAACATGTTCACAATTGCTATCATTATACTAGACAGTAGAGAGACATTTTGCTGCCACAGACTATCCAGCTTCTGGATCTCTGGCCACACCTCCAGTTTATGTTCTAATTCTAAAAAGTACTCTAAAACTCTATGCATCTTGATATGTCTATCTAAGGGCCCATTAGGCTGAACTAAAAAAAAAAATCAAATCAAGTATTGAAAGTTTCCTGTATTTGAGAGATCCTCACTTCTAAACTTAGCAAAGACTTAGCAAAGTTTTTAATTTTCAAGAAAAAGAAATCCCATAAGCATCAAAGCAGAAAAATGAGTTAATTTCAAAGGAACAAACCTCAGACTTAACTACAACATTAAATGTATATAGTAACCCATTTTGCTTGATAATCTCCATCTGTCTCTCCAGATCTGTCTCCTGTCTTCCCAGCAGCATTGTGGGAGGGCGACCTACATAGACTGTATCACCTGTGCTTCTGTGATTTCCAATTTTCAGTTAGGTTTTGAAAATGGGAGGAAATGGCAGGACATCTGAGGGTAGAATGAGAGTGAGGTCAAGCTACTTACTCTTCTCCAACTCTCTCCTCTCCCCAAACATATAGATTAATAATGTTTTTCTACCTGTGATGATCTTATCTGGAAGCCCCCTCTCAAAGTTACTGGTCTCACCTGGTTCTAGTTACCATTCTTTCTCTGTGCTTTCAGGCCTACCAATAGTAACAGCTTCCTGCTGTTGTTACACTTTGGTGTCTCACTACCCTTTGCAGGTTCCTTAACTCCACCCGTAATTCTGTAAATAGTCTCATCATTAAACTATATCCCTAACTGAACCATTTGAGAATTCTATCTCTTTCCTGCAGTGACTCTGATCATCACATTCATGGCAGGTTCTAGGAAAAGGTCAGAAGCAGCTTGAGATTATTTCAATGAGAAAAGTGGAAGTGTGAAAGAAAGGCCTCCTGAAAGGGGTTAAATTCCTAAACGGATGCAGCTATTACCAAAGATAAGATACAGAGGCAGGAAGGAAACAGATCCTCAATGCCCCAGCTTCTCTATCCTGCCTTCCAATCTCCCACCATGTGTGGAATATAAAAAAATTCATAGAAATAGAGACCAGATTTGTTATTGCCAGAGGCAGGGGTTGGAGGACGAGAATGGGGTGGCGGTGGTGGAAGAAATGGGTGAAGATGGTCATAAATTATAAACTTCCAGTTATAAAATAAATAAGTAATGGGGATGTAATGTATACTACAGTGACTATAGTTAACAATACTGTGTTGTATATTTGCAAGTTGCTAAGAGATTAGATCTTAAAATTTCTCATCACAGGAAAAAAATCTTTTTAATGGTGAGGTGATAGGATTTTAACTAAATTTGTGGTAATTATTTCACAATATATACATACATTGTATCATTATTTCACAATATATAACACATCAAATCATCCTAAATTCATACAATGTTATATATTAATTATATCTCAATAAAATTGGGGAAAATTTTTAAATATTTTGAATGAATGAATGCTGAAAGGACATTGGAACCATAGCTATGAAATATTAAGAGGAAAAATTTGTAACCCAGGAATTCTGTCCTTAGGAAGTTGTCTTTCATATTTGAAAACAAAAAAATTTTCATATATGAAAGGGCTCAGGAGATACATCAGTCATAGATCTTTTCTAAAAGAAATGATGACATTTGGGTTGGCAAAAAAATGAGTTAAAAATAAGAGGGCAGGAGTAAAGTAGTTGTGGCTTAAAAGGAATAATACTTAGTCTCTCTTTCTAAGAATATATCCTAAGAAAAAATACTGAAATACATTTAAATATTTATGTATAAAAATGTTTGTGGCAGAGGCTGCCATCTCCCCAAATCTCTTTTCTCTTTCCTTCATAGCAATAGACATGCCAAGCATGTGATTGCCCAGCTATGCTACGTGTTCAAGCTTCGTTTCCTTGTGTGTGGCTGTATGACTAAAAAACAAACAAAAGTGTGTGCTACTTCTGGACCAAAGCTCTTAAAAAGTAGGCAGACTTCTGCCCTGCTCTATTTCCTTTTCCTGTGAGTCTGAGCATAGGTGTTCAAGTGACTCAGTTTTCAGCAGGACTGGTAGAATGAAAAAGACAGAAGAACTCTGAATTCTTGAATGACTGCATTAAGTAGAACCATGACCTGACTCGGAATTCATGCTATTGCTTGAAACAAATTTCTCCCTGATTTAAGCCATTACATGTTAGTTGGTCTATTTATTATAGCAGTTGGCATTATCTTAAAGAATACTATACTAATGTATTATATTAATTCAGTACTAGTATTATACTATACTAATACAGTGCTCATTGTAGCATCACTGATATTAGGAAAATATCAAAAACAATCTAAGACTAGGGACTTCCAAACAATGGAAAATTATGCACTCTTTACAAAATATATGTATATTAAGTCACAGGGCATAGTTAAAGGCTTGTTACATAATATTAATAAAACAAAGTTATATATATATATTATAATTTCAATTATGTAAAGGAAATACATCAATTATAAAAAGACTAGAAGAAAATAGACCAATATGTTTTTATCAGTTGCCTTTTTATAGGGAAATTGTGCTTTTTTTCCCCCAATTTATTCTTTGTGATACTTTCCAGATTTTCTATAATCACCATGCGCTACTCTCATGATCACAAAAATTCAAATGAAAACTTGAAAAAGACTGTAAAGATTAGGTGAAGACACTGAAAATGTTTACGATATGATGCATATGAGAAAAGAGCAGAATACAAAATTATGTTCATTTGGATTGCAACTATATAAAAAATGTGTAGGTAAGTTACAGTATGTAGGACAAATAAGTCTAAGATTTAATGTACCATATGACAACTCTAGTTAATAATGCTGAATTAAATAATACTGAATTAAATACCAGACATCTGCTAAAAGAGCAGATTCCAGGTGTTCTCATCACAAAAACATGGTAACTATGTGAGGAGATAATATACTGGTAAGTTTGACTGTATTAATCATTTCACTGTGCATAGCTATATCAAATCATAATGTTGTACACCTTAAATATACATAATTTCATTTAAAATATAAATTTTTAAAAATAAATAATTAAATTGGATGCAAACTAGAGAGGGAAATGCAAAAAATGAAAATAGCTGCTGTGTTAGAGGGCTTGTGGATGATGTGTTTGTTTTAAAATTTTCCTTCAGTGTAATCATAATAGTGTTTTACTCCAATAAAAACATGACGTGTACTTTTTTAAAGAAGATTTTATTTATTTATTTGACAGACAGAGATCACAAGGAGGCAGAGAGGCAGGCAGAGAGAGAGGGGGAAGCAGGCTCCCTGCTGAGCAGAGAGCCCCATTTGGGGCTCGATCCCAGGACCCTGGGATCATGACCTGAGCCAAAGGCAGAGGCTTTAACCCACTGAGCCACCCAGGTGCCCCCAATGACATGTAATTTTTAACCTAATACCTTATCTTCAAATATTTACACTTTCTAGTGTTTATTACACTGCAATTTATGCCTCAACAGTGTATGAGATTTTTCTGGATCAGCTACGTTATGGCCTACAATCTAAAATGTTTTGAGTTCATTCTGTACAAACTGTCTTTTGAGTAACCTGGCCATTTCCATCTATCTCCTTTTCTTCTTACTACTACAGTTCAGCTAACAGTTCAGGGCTGTTTAGAAGTTAAATAGGGACGCCTGGGTGGCTCAGTTGGTTAAGCAGCTGCCTTCGGCTCAGGTCATGATCCCAGCGTCCTGGGATCGAGTCCCACATCGGGCTCCTTGCTCGGCAAAGAGCCTGCTTCTCCCTCTGCCTCTGTCTGCCTGTGCTCGCTCTCTCTCTCTCTCTGACAAATAAATAAAATCTTTAAAAAAAAGTTAATAAAAGAGATGATGCAGGATTGCTAAATGTCCTCTGGGAGCTGGTGATGGGATTTTGTCATTGGCACATTCTTTTGCACTGCTGGCCACTTAAAGCCTATTAGCAAGATCCTCAATAGACAAAGAGTGTTTTACTTGGAAAAGAGTATGTAAGTCTCACTCCTGGCAACATATGTTCCTCCACACAAGCACTCCATGCGGTGTAAAATGCTGCAAACACACCCTAATTTTCCCTGAACCCATGTGAACTCTGACCAGCCATCTGTTCTTCCTCTGCCTCTGGTATTGGTACATCCCAGCTCAGCTGAAATGAAAATTGACAAAACCTTCTTGCGTGAAACAAGCTGGAAAGATAATAATAGAGGTGTCTGTGGTGTCTACTTGAACAAGAAAAGGACCTTAAGGTATCTTTCTTGTTTGCATCTTCATTGTGTGACTGCTGTTCTGCTGCAAAGCAAGGACACTGCCCAGCTGCAATAGTAAATCTTCTCTGCTGAGCCTGAGGAGGAGTTCAGATGGATGGCAGCCCAAGAGATCCAGCATGTGCTAGATCCTGGAGCTGGAGATCAGCCATCCTTTGCTAGAATTCTTTCCCCCCTCCAAGGAAAGGCAAAGGTGTCTCTTTAATAGAAAGTGTTTCTGTGTAGAGCTCTAGCAATGTCCCTACTAGCAATTACCCCAAATAGGTTGATTTGGGGGGAATAAGCTTTGGGTTATTTGAAGTAATACAATAATTTGGAAAAAGGAACATCTGATCAAAAATTGGCATTTTTAAAAGAAGAAAATATTTTATGGTTCATGAAGCTTGAGGGGAAATTCAAAGAACTGCTAAGTCAGATATGTTATAACTTGCATGTAAAATATCTGAGGTCCTTCTAGTACTTTCCAAAGGCACGGAATGACATGTCAAATAACTGAGAGCATTAGCTACCTGAAGAAGAATCTTGCCATCACCTTGGGGTAAATTTTCCTAAAATTCCCACTTGAAAAGGGCTAGTCAGGGACGCCTGGGTGGTTCAGTTGGTTGAGCGGCTGCCTTCGGCTCAGGTCATGATCCCAGCATCCTGGGATCGAGTCCCACATCGAGCTCCTTGCTGGGCAGGAAGCCTGCTTCTCCCTCTGCCTCTGCCTGCCACTCTGCCTGTGCTCGCTTGCTCTCTCTCCCTCTCTCTCTGACAAATAAATAAATTTTTTAAAAAAGTACTTCCTTTAAAAATAAAAAAAAAAAGAAAAGGGCTAGTCAACCTTAGCAAAACTGTAAAGTCAGTAATTTGGCTTCCACATTTCCAGACTTTCTTTTCTCACCCTGCCAGTGCCCACCACTCTTACTTTCAAGCAGGCAAAACTCTTGGACTCTGTACTTTCTGCTAAGAAAATCTGCTCTCAAAAAGGTGTAACTGTGTAACTGTGGCCATGGCCTCTGTTGAGAAGATTGGATTATGGAATGAAAGGCTCTGTCACCTTCTAAAATAATTTTACTCATCTGCCAGTAGGTGGGAGAAGTGATATATTTTTAGGAATGTGACCCCTGAAATCCTACTCCTTGGGTTTCTACTTTTCTGTCTAGAGCAAATTTTGAGGCTTGAACTAATTTTGCAGGCACGAAGCCACCGGGTCCCAGACAAAATTTTCCAGCAGTATTTCATCTCCTACTTCCTTTTGGGTGAGGCTCAGACCCACTGATGGAGTTCTGGAAAATCATGGTCGATTACTCCTTGTGTTTATCAGTCTGAAACTGTTACATTGGCTAATCTGTTGGTGATGAGTTGGGTCTAACTTGGGCCAATAAACTGTCCTTATTGTAAAGAATCTAACTCTAAACTTAAATTCCAGGCAGATACCCATAAAAACTGATTGCTTGGCCTTAAAAAAGATATTCTCCCTGGAAACTCAAAAGAAGGTAAAGTCATCATTGACAGGGTGGGACTTGGTAGAGGTGAAGAGCAGACCTCAAGACAGTTTTCACTGTGATCACAAGTTTCCAGCCAGTCTGAAGTAGTTTACAAAAAGAGCAATATTCCATCTTAAACTCCCACATAGGAAACTTTTCATGGTCACGTTTCTCTCCCGGGACTACGAGCTCTTCCAAGCACACCACACCCTTGCACTATGTAGGCCAATAAGAGTTAAACTGAGATTCCTTTAAGGTCCCATGAGGGTCTGATCTTGCCAAGTTTTTCCAGTGGAAAGTTTCAGATGTTTCTATTTCTGATCTAATGGCAAGGCTCCTTCGCCTTCCTTTCTGTTCCCTTCATGCACTCCTTTGCTTTTAGTTGTGGGTGGAATAAAATTACAGAAGATCTCTCCTTGTCCATCTTTAGATCCATAGGAGGGATGGTGGCAGAGAGTGTCTTACTTGTTCTTAATCATGTGGGCCTTCATCACCTCACAGGCCATCTTCCCTCTGCCTCATCTCTAGTCCTAGAAGGTACTTTTGTCCCACATTTCCTCTCACCATTTCAATTTCCCTTTTTCAAGTTGCCTTTAGAATCTCTCCTTTCCCATCCTCTTGACCCTCCCACCAGGCAGTAAGTCAATTCTACTATTCTAGGATCATAGGTTCTCCAATAATTCATTCTTTTTCTCTGGCGTATTTAACACCAATGATAATCCTTCCTCCATCTATGCTCTGGGGTTTCCATGATTCTGAAGGATCAAAGAAGTACAAAGAAAATTAAACAAAGTACAAAGAAAATGAAATATGTCAGTGCTTTGGGGTAACTACTTAGGATGAATCATTTCTACAGGAGGAAGATATTTTTTGTGAGGGAAAGCTAAGTGCCTTGACTTGTTGACCCCTAAGAGCTCCAAATCTGTGTGGAATGGCACTGGGGCACTTACTCACTGAGGAACGTAACTTCATGAAAGCTCCCTTTTAAAACAATGCCTTGACTGAGATCTCCAGGGAAGGCCAGTGTTGACATGTTTTGAGAAAGTTAATGCAAAGTAGTGATAAGCATTTGTCAATCCCCTGCTGTTCTCCTGCCATCTGCTCTCCTGAGCTTGAGGGAGAAATCACAGGTTTATGACATCCTATTTAGGGCACTGCTTTTTCTCATCAGAGAGCAAGGGGAAGCTCTCTCTCCAAGTGCTTTGTCCTGTTGAGGCTGAGGTGTGGCATTGCTCACCCTCCCCAGGCAGCAGTGTTCAAGGGGACTCCATCTGGAAATGTTTCCTTTTGATGTATTCAGATGTGTTCAGACACACCGGCAGAAGTGAATCGCACCCTATGTAAGACCATTGTGCCCTAAATAAGTAATCTAGACTAGAGCCTACCAAGAGGCTAATTAGAGGCACTGGTCATGTGACCTGTCCTTACTCTGAACTGCCTAGCAGGAATCATTATCCTTGCTGGAGGGAGATTTAGCCTTCAGATACTGTCCCTTGATTACTCAATCATAGGAACAGTAGGGAGGGAGTGCTATACAACAGAATTGCCTAGTGACACAGCTCTCAGTTTGCCATTCAGAAACAGCCAGGAATCTTGTCCCCTTTTTCACTCTGAGTGAACTACCTGAGCAAATGGGAACAGTGGGACTAAGGAGAGAGCCTCTTATGTAATTCTTTTGATGACATGGGAAAATATCTCCAGAAGAAATTAAATACAAAAATCAAGGAAATAGACCATTTCACCCCAAAAGAAGACAGTGGGATAAAAGTCTGAATATAAAACATCACTTAGAATCATCCCATAGGAAATGAAATGTTCTGATTGCACATACCTAGTGGCAGATGAAATTCATGGCTAGAGGTCAGTAATAGTATTAAAGGGTATCACAAATATTGACAAAGAGAGTAGTACCTGAAGAAGGGAATCTTTCAGAAAGTGGAAAATAAAATAAGGAAGGAATAGTTCTTTTCGGGGCACCAGTGACGTCTATATTGACAAATCCAGTGGAAACTTCTCTATTCTCTTCTGAACTGCTCAAAAATATTCAACATGGTTTAACACTTCCTTCTTGTTGATAACCTTCTTTCTCTTCTCTTCTCTTCTATGACACCATACTCTCTAGTTATTCCTCATCAGTCTCCTTCACTGGGTACTCCTCTCCCTACCCTCTAAATGTGATTGAGCCCTGGTGCTGAATTCTTGTGTCTCTTCTTTTGAGAGACAATAATAGCAAAGTAGTTAAGACAATGGACTTGGAAGCTAAACTTCCTGGTTTTGAATCCTATCTGTTATTACTTAGTGTGAAATTATGCAACTGGCCTAATCCATCTTCATCTGCAAAGTAGGAATAATCACAGCACCTATTTCATGGTTTTTAAAGCTCAAATGAATATATATACATATATATGTATATATGTATATATGTATATAAAACACCTAGAATAGTTTCTAAAACATAATAAACCCTATATATATATTTGTTATTCTCATCATCACCATTACTATTGTTATTGTCCTTATCTATACTCTTCCTTCAGTAATCTCACGCATTCTCATTATCTTAAATACTATCCAAGGCAAATGACTCTTAAATTCATATCCCACAACTCTGACCTTTCCTATGACATCCAAACTCATAAGTCTTTGTAACTGACATTTCTTCTGATATATAATAGGCATTTTAAATTTAACATGTGTCTTGGCTCAGGCTGCTATAACAAAATACTATAGACTGATGGTTTAAACAACATTTATATCTCACAGTTCTGGAGAAATCCACATACTGGGAAGTCTAAGATCAATATGCCAGCAGATTCTGCTCCTGGCAAAGGTTTTCTTCCTAACTTGCAGTTGGCTGCCTCCTCACTGTGTTCTAACATGGCAGAGAAAAAGAGCATGAAAGAGAGCTCTGGCCTCTCTTCCTTTTCTTAGGCCCCACCCTGATGACTTCAGCTAAAGTTAATCACCTCCCAAAGACCCTAACTCCAAATACCATCATATTGGGGGCTAATGCTTCAACATATAAATTTGAAGGGATACAAACATTCAGTTCATAACATGGCTTAAATATAACTCTTGTTCTTCCTCCCAAATGTACTCCTTTCCCAGACATTCCTATTTCACCATCTACCCAGTTGTTCAAATCCAAAGATAGGAATCATCCTTAATTCCTCCATTTTCATTGTCCTTAATATCCAATCTGTTAGCCAGTTATAATGGTCCTACCTCTGGAAGATATCTCAAACATGACCATTCCTCTCCATTTCCACTGCTACCACCCTAGTTCCAGTACTGGAACTTTTGACCTAGACTACTTCAATAGGATGCTAATCTACATGCCACACAACAGCCAAAGTGGGCTGTTAAAAATATAAATCACACTAAGCCACTCCCTCACTCACAACCTAGTTATAAGCTTCCCATTGCATTTGTATTAATCCAAAATCCTCAACAGGGACAGCAAGACCTTTAAGGATCTGTCTGTGCCTGTCTGTCCAATCTCATTTTCTACCTCTCTGCTCCTCACTCTCTAGATGCCAACCATCTTCCCCACCTTTCTCTTCTTTGAATAATTGCATCTCTTTCCAAACTCAAGGCACTTATATTTTCCTTCATCCTGGAAGAGCCATCCTTGGCTCTTCACAGGGCTAGCTCCTCCTTACCTTTCAAGCCTCAACATCAGCAGCAGTCCTCAGATGCCTCTCTGGACTATCCTTTCTATATCAAACAGCCTCACAGTTACTCTATTTATTTACTGTATAAATGTTACATACATATTTTTAGCTTGTTTATTCCTTTATTTCGTTCCTCTTCCACACTAGAATATAACTACACAAGGTGAGAACTTTGTTTTGTTCACTGTGTCTACCCAACAAACATTGTAGTGTCTGCCACATATCAGTTGTACAACGATTATTTGCTGAGTGAATGAATGGATGGATCGATGAATGAACGAATGAAACCATGTACTGAGTGCCTTTACTGTTATAGGTACTTTAAAAACATAATTGTATTCAATGGTCAAGATAAGACTTTGAAATATCTCTTACTTTTACTGCACAAAAGAAGAAACTAAGACTCAAGAAAATTGTGTAACTTTCCCAGGATCACACAGCTAGACAGAGCCAGGATACAAATCTAAGTTTTCTAATTCTAAAAGCTTTGTGCTTTCTCTTTGAGCAAAATTTGTTGATTCATTCATTCATTCAACAGTTACTGAATATCTATTTTGCACCAAACACTGCCAGGTTCTGGGGATACGGAAATGAATGAAACACTGCCCCTGCCTTGCACAGAATTTTCAATCTAGTTGTGGATATAGACAAGTAACCAGATAATTATACTAGTAGCAATAAATGCTACATTAGCTATACTAGGGAAGGGAGAGATAGTAAAGTAAAGGCTTTGGAGCCCAGAGGCCTGAGTTTGAATTCCAGTTCTGCCACTTTCTTTGTTGCTTTTGACAAGTTGTTTAACCTGTGCCTTAAGCCAATGCCTCAGTTTCTTTATCAGCAAAATGGGAATAATAACAGAATACCTATCTTTAAAAATGATTATGAGGATTACATGAGTTAATACATATAAATGCCTGGCACATAAGAGCTACTTAATAAATGTTAGCTGTTGTTAGAGGTGTATAAGAGGGGGGACAAGACCAGTAAAGCAGTGTTCAATGAAACCTTCCCAGAAAAGGTAAAGATATCTGAGCTGAGCTTTGCAGAAGTACTAGATATAGTGGTCAGCTAGGTTTAGAAGGCTAGGAAAGGCATTCCAGGTAGAGGAAAACACATTCAAAGGCCCTTTTCCTGCCAGCCTATTTCAGGCTTATCAGCCCAATCACAATTTATTCAGAAATATGACACTGTGGGGACGCCTGGGTGGCTCAGTTGGTTTGTTTTTTCTTTAAAAAAAAAAAAAGAAAGAAATATGACACTGTGAACTCTGTGCTTCCTTTAAGCTAAAATGGCTTTCATAGGGACGCCTGGGTGGCTCAGTTGGTTAAGCGGCTGCCTTCCGCTCAGGTCATGATCCCAGCGTCCTGGGATCGAGTCCCACATCGGGCTCCTTGCTCGCCAGGGAGCCTGCTTCTCCCTCTGTCTCTGCCTGCCACTCTGTCTGCCTGTGCTCTCTCTCTCTCTCCCTCTCTCTCTGACAAATAAATAAATTTTTAAAAAAATAAAATGGCTTTCATATAAATCATGTGGATCCAGAATCCCAAAGATATATAAAATGAGACAGAAGGGAGAGGCAGAAGTGGGAGCTCTGGATAGGCTGGCGGGCATAGAAAAAAGGCAGGGCATAAAGAAGCATATCCTGTACACATTGGTCTCCTTCCAAGTGCCTTGCGGCTGGGAAGGTGGCTCAAGAGGACAAGGAAAGAGCCAGAGAGGAAACCAGAGTCCCAAGGGAGTGAGAGAGCTACTACTGAGTTAAGACAGTTGGGGCTGATGGAGAAAAGATGAAGACAGGTAGAAGCAGAACAAATATAAAGTGAATTTAAAACTCTTCAAAGTATGCATTCCCAATTAAACCAGCTTTATACAGTTTCCCAGACAAAGTCCTAGCAATCATTTGAAGAGTTCCTTTAAATTTGCCATTGCCATTTGCCATGCAGGCAGCCTGCTGAGAACAAGCCACTGTGTTGTGGCTATAACTTTTGTAGAGACATTTCTGGAAGAGTCCTGTGAATGGGCCAGATGAAAGACTGCCTGTGGGCCAAGGATCCCTGCCCTTGGCCTCAGCCCACATCAGAGAGTTGAAGGGAAAAAGGAAGGGACCAGCCTGCAGCCCAGTTTGTAACTGAAGAGAGGCAAGTCTGATGTTTGGCAGTCTAAGCTCACAGAGAGAATTTTTAATGTCTCATGATGCCTCTTGCTTGACAACATCTGCAGGAATTGGCCAACACAATGTGACATTTTGGTATCTAGAATCAGGACATAATTTCTTCCTGGAGTCTTTGCTCTATTTCCCTGGGATGTGACAGGGTTTGATGATGATGACAACTGGTGTTTAGGGCCTGTCTTGCTTTTTATGCATTCATGATTACTGTCTGTATGCAAACTTTATAGCATTCCCTCACTGTCTGAAAGCAGCTAGAGGAGCTGCGAGCCGTGGTGTGGAGGAAGGAGGAAGCATGCAAGCTTACTGAGAACCAAAGATTTGAAAATCTAAAACAGGATCTTAGAAGCCATTTGGTATTTAAGGAAGGAAGGTACACCTGGAATGGCCATGTAAGTTCCCAAAGTTACACAGTTAGTGACAGACACCTGATCCGGTTTCAACCAGTGTTTTGTTCCACCTGAGGGAAGCATTGGCCTGAATGTTGCTTCATTAATACAGCTAAGCACAGCTTTTAAGAAGGAGGCTGCATGATTCATGTTAATTCTCTTGATTTTGCTGTAATATATTATTATTCTGTCAGGAGGCTCCAGAGAAAAGAATGTAATTTCTCATGCCAACAGGTTACTGACCTGTGTGGCATAGACATTTCAAAGGTGGCTTAGAGTAAAACTCAAAAGATTTAAAATAACCCTCTCCGCTGCAAAACAAACCTGTCCTTTTTTAATTGTCTTCCTAGGCCTTTCAGCCTGAGGACGCCAAGGGCTTTTGAATAGTCCTTACAGTCCTCAACAAGTCAGCCAAATTGACTTGTTTCCTCCCCTCCCCTTTGTACCCCTTTCTCATTTCCCCTCCTTTCCAATATTCCCCAGGCCACCACTTGCTCAGTGCCCCCACCTTCCTCCAAACTGCTCTCCCTAGCCAGTACCCCATGCTCCCAACTATTCCAAACATTCCTACTTTAATATATTTTATTAAGTACTTTTTCCATGCCAGGTACTTTGTAAATGGTATATCACTTAATCCCTGCAATTCCCTCTAGGATTCCTGCCCTCAACTTCAGCATCCAGGCAAAATTTTCCTATCCCATGTTCCATGCTTTCAGGGCATTGCTTGAATTGCCAAGGTAACAGCTACTTATCTGACAAATAAATTTGTGCTAAGATGTTAAATGACACCCCTCGAAGCACACTATGTAGACATTTCTAAACCCCTGTATTGGCTTTATTGGAAAACTATGGTTTGCCCAAGAGTCCAGTTCAGTGTTCTTCATAATAATAATATCCTCTATTTCTAAAGCTTGTCAAAGACCTTTCACATAATTACCAAATATTATCCCTTATCTGTGTTGAGGTGATAATGAGGACTTTATCCACTGCCATATAATACAAAGGCATGTTTTTAGTTAAAAGCTGCCCTTTAACTATTCCAAATTACCTGCTGTTTCTTCTGAGGTCTTGGCTCTGTTCTGACAAATCCTGCCTCACTGACATTGGAAGTCAGAATGCTCAGGCCACCTAGGGTCTGGCGGTTGGGGAGGGAGAGCAAAGGCAGTAAGAAGCCCAGGAAAGTCAGCAGAAATGCTAAAAACATGGTCTCCTAACCATGCCCCACAGTTTAATTCTGTAAGGGTCTGAACCTCGTGCCATATCTCTAGCCCAGCCACCCTGGCAGCTGCTGCAGCCCATACCAACTCCCACCTCAGGCGGAAGACTTGGCTTTAATCTCTATCCCCTCTCCTGTCACTAGCACAGTCTGAGGCAAAGAGGCAGACCTAACCGAAGCCCTACCGTTGGGCCTTCCCAAGACACTAAAATAGTGTGTTTTCCCCCATCAAAAAGGGCATTCCTCAAGGCATCTCTATGCCCCTTCCCCAACACCACCACCACCAGTCTGACAGTGAGAGCTTCTTCAGGGTAAAGCAATGTCTTCTCTAGTGGGTGGAAACCTAACAAGAAGAAAGGGTAACAAGTAACATTGATATTAGAAGTCAGAAGGGCAGAACTAGAAGAAAATTTTGAGATCATCTAGATCAGCAGATCTTAAACTTTGGCATGTATCAGAATCACCTGGAAGATTCACCGAAACACAGATTTCTGGGCCCCAAACTAAAGTTTCAGATTCAACACAATCATCATTTTGAACAAGTTTCCTAATGGTGTTGATGCTCCTAGTCCAGAAGTCAAACTTTGAGAACTACGGTGCTAATCTACTCTATACATGTCACACAGGTAAGGACACTGAGTCCCAGAGAAGGGAAAGAACATCTTCATTTTACTGACGGGAAAAGTATGAGCAATTAAGTTACCTGCCCAAGGATACGCAACTAGGAAGTGGTACTGACTTAAAATGTGGCAGCCCGATGCTAGTCTCTACATTTCATTATGCTAATGCTATGTCTAAGGTTATGGCTTTTGGAGTCTATGTTTGAATCGTGGCTCTACCATTTCCTAGCTATATGACTTCGGGTAGCTTACTCCATATATTAAATGGAGATAGTAATCATACCTATTTCCCGAGATTATTGTGAGAGTGCAATTAAATACTATGTGTAAAAATACACATGGGTGAACATTTTGCCCTGTGCTTCACCATAGTAAGTGCTCAATAAATGGCAGTTGCTATCATCTTCATGGCTGGAGTTGTTTTTGTTGCCAGTTAAGGAAGGCTAGGGACACTCTTTCTTTTGGCTTCATGTTCCTAAGTGGAGAAATATCTAGCATAATACAGATGACTTCTTTTCAGCTTCTCATTTTTTTCTCTCTCAGGAGGAGGGAATTCTGATTGGGAGATTTGGGAGCAGGAACAGGCCATGTGTAGCCAGTAGAGATCTTTCTGCTCTTAGAGGGGATGAGCTCTCTTCTATTTGCTGCCATAAAATCCCCTTTCAGGGCAAGACCTACAGTTTTCTTGAATTTCTTGATCCTAGATGGGTACCTCTGCCAAATTCTGAAGTTCAGAATTAAGAAGGCTACTTGGTAAGCATATCTAAATCACTTCCTCTAGCACTTCCATCAGAAATAAAGCTCTTTGAGCTCTGCCTGCTCTACTTCTTTGTCTCTATCACTTTAGAACCAGAGAAAGAAAAGAAAAGATGTCATTTATTGGGCTACCTCAAACCTCTGCATTTTTATTACTCATTCAGGTGAGTAAGTGGAAGAGCTTATAGTGAACCTAAGTCTCTAAACTCCTACTTCAGTATTTATTAATTATCCTGGATTTATTATATTGAAAATGCCTTCAGAGTTGCATTTCACTTAGTTCGCATTTTGTAGAATTTTACTGAGGTATAAAATATACATAAAAAGCACAAATCATGAGTGTACAGCTCACTGAATTTTCACAAATTGAACATATTCACGTAACCAGCACCCAGTTCAATAACTACTATAGCAGAAGCCCTCTTACTGCCCCCTCTAGGTACAACCCCCTTATTTCCTTCTATTTTTTTAATAGAAAGATGAAATCTTCCATCACTGAGCAAATTATTTACATATCCTACCATCACATAGTCTTGGGTTGAATTAAGAAATCAAATCAGGCCTCTCAATCTTTGTTAGAGTAAACAATCTCCTCTCCACAACCTATGTAATTTGAACACCACGTAAATGTTTCCAGCATCATGTAAATACATCCTGTGCATTTGCTGCAATTGTCAATGCAAGATTCAAAGCCATGCAAACATCTTCCCTTCATTTTCATTGGGAGCTGTGTTTCATTCAGGAGGGACCCAGGCAGGTAGACCAAAAAATAGGCACAAGCACTAATTTAAAGAGGTTATGTTCCTTAAGCTGGAGAGGAGATGGGCAGAGGACTGCTGAGGTCTGTGGGTACTTCCACCCACCTCCTTGACCTTCCAGATCTTGTAGTCATGCATACCACCCTTACCTCCACACTCTACACACACACACACACACACACACAGAGAGAGAGAGAGAGGGAGAGAGATGGGGTGGCAACCACTGAACCAGAACCTTGTGCCATATACAAATTGGCATTTAATAAGTGTTTTTGTCATGAAGGATATTGATTAATTCTATCTGAGAGGTAGCTAAGATTTACATTAGGAATCCTAAGTCATCAGGTTTATTCTCAGGAAATCCTTCCATTAAGACCTGGGTGGAGAAAGTAGTTGAGGATCCTAGTGGCTCACCATCATTCTTAGAATAAAAACCAAATCCTTCATTATGATCTACAGTTATCTATACCACCCTCTCTCTTTCTTTCCCTCTCCAGTTAAACTGGCTCCCCTTCTAGTTTTTGCTATACCTCTGTCTGAAATTTCCTTATTACCTGGTCTTTGCAGGCCAGTTCCTGAGTCATTCTAGAATTAGCTTCAGTGTCACTTTCTCAGAGAAAACACAAATGACCACCTCCCAATCAATTTCTTCTACTTAATTTTCTTCAAAACACTTATGCCAACCAGAAAATTATATCTTGCTACTTCTATACTTGTTAATTATCTATCTCCCTCACTAGGAGGTAGGTTCCTAGGAGGTAAGAGTAGGGATTTCATCTGACTTGTTCACCACTGTATCCCAGTATATAGAACATTGCTTGGAACATAGTAAATATACAATAAATATTTCTTGAATGAATGCATGAATTGTTTTAAACTATCTGTATGCCCTGAAATCATGAGACATAATTTGTGACATTATTTTTTAGCAGTCTCTGAAAAGTAGAGACTTTGAAACCAGCCAAACCTAGGTTCAAATGCTACTGGTTTTTCCCTTTACTGATAAACCTGAGTGAACTTGAGCAAGATTCTTAGCCTCTCTGAGCCTGTTTCCTCTTCTTTAAAATTATCATAATCTCTACCTCACATAGCTGTTGTAGTGATTAAATGCTATAACATATATAAAGCCCACAACACAGTGGGCTAGAACATGATAGATCTCAATGCAGTCTCCCTGCTTTCTCCCAAACCACTCCTTGCTGTTATATGCCTCTCCATATGCCCTGATTGTTCTTTTTGTCTAAGTGTGTATAAATGTTCACCCCCCTCTCTCCTCCCCTTACTCTCAAAACTGTCCAAACCAAAAAAACAAAGCAACAACAAAAAATTCTGATATCTGCCAAGACCACATAGAAGAATCACCATTTAAGTTCCCATTTCTGCAGTGACTGGTCTTGTTTCCAGCCTATCATCTGTCTCCTTCCACTGCCTCCTGTTGTGAAGAAATCAAGCTGAAGTGCTTTAAGTATGGACTTTAAGTCATAATAAATCATTCAGATGTCAAGAGTCCTAATCTGCCAATCTGAGGGCAGAGAGATTGATTAGAAGGCTTAAAAGCTTCACTTATCATTTGTAAAACTTTGTTCGTTCTCCTTTCTCCCCTCACTCCCCCCTCTTTCTTTTCCTTTTTTTTTTTTAAATTTTAGTTTCGTTTTGTTTGTATTGTTCTTCTTTTCTTTCCTAAGGAAGATTGGGAGACGCATCAGTCTCCTTTCCAGGGTCCTGGGATCAACCCCTGTTGGGCTCTCTGCTCAGTGGGAAGCCTGCCTCTCCCTCTTCTTCTACTCCTCCCCCCGACTTGTGCTTGCTCTCTCTCTCTCTCTCTTTCTCTCTCTAATAAATGAAAAAAAATCTTTAAACAAAAAAAAAATGTCTGCTACAACTCTGCCATGTAAAGCTTCAGTCACTGTGGAGTAAGCACCAGAAGTTACTGTAGAAGTCATCTGATTCAATCCCTTCATTTTACAGAAGAATTGAGACCTACAGAGGAGACCTATCACTTGCCCAAGCTCAGAGAATTGACGGCAGAACCAAAGCAAAGCTCTAAGTCTTCTGACCTTTTGCTTTGTGTTTTTTCACTAGACAAAACTGTACCCTCATTGGAGTTCAGCACCTAAAAGGAAGGACTGGGGCAGGTAATTCAGGCCTTTATAGACAGACTCAGTGCATGTGTCTTCCTTCTTATTTGTCATAGATATTTAGAAATGGTAAGAGAATGTACCAGTCAGGGTCTCAGCAAGAAACAGGCAGCCATGCTCAAACTAAATAATTTGAGGGAAGTTTAATAAAGGAACTATTTACAAAAGTGTGGTAAACCAAAAAAAGAGATAACAAAATATTGGGAGATATTAGAGGGGAGTTATCTTCTCAGGCCTGAAAAAGCAACAGAAGGAAAAAGAAAGGTTTCCATGGAGAGGGCTTCCTGACTGGAGTTGTGACCCCTCCTTGAAGAACCTAATCAGCCCATGGCATCCTGAAGGATGGAAGCTAAAGGAAAAAATACCCCAACTTCACTTTCCTCCCTCTGATCTCCTACTAGTGTTCTCTATTGCTCTAACCCACCAGGAAGGCAGAGAACAAGGAAATCCAGTGATGGAATTTCTACAGATCAGTCTTCCAGAACACAGAGTAAGACAGAAAAAGATAAAGAGGCAAAGGGAAGATGTCCAACACAGTTTGACCAGGGAACAAACACTTACTGAGCAACTATTACTTTGCAGATATTATTCTTAGAAGTTTTCAGATTGCACTTATTCCTAACAACAAAACTTTGCCATATGTAATATTTTCCCCATTTTACAGATGAGAAAACTGAGGCTAAAATGGGTTAGGTCACTTGTTCAAGATAATGCAGCTAATATTTGAACCCAGGCTTGTCTCACTCCAAAGCCTGTGCTCCTAACTACTTCATAGTATTGCCTTGATAACAAGTCTTCTCCTGTGTATTAAGAACCAAGTGATAAATACTATCCAAGCAACCTCAGATATATAAAGAAAATTATACCTACTTCTTAATTCCTTCTTCTTAAAAAGACTTATTTGTTTGAGAGAATGTACAGGAGACAGCATGAGTAGGGGGAGGGGCAGAGGGAGAAGCAGATTCCCCACTGAGCAGGGAGCCCGAGGTGGGGCTCCATCCCCGGACCTTGGGATCAGGACCTGAGCAAAGGCAAACACTTAACCAACTGAGCCATCCAGGCACCCCACTTCTTAATTCCTTCTTAACCACCTTCTCTAAACTGCCTAGTCCTTATTATCCCTGCAACCTCTACTGAAGTTAATGGACAACTATTTTATTAACTAATAATTTAGTATTGATTGACACAATTTTAAGGTGTAACTACTTCCAGAGGAATCTGCACTTTAATAAAGAACTTCTCTCAGGGCACTTGGGTGGCTCAGTGAATTAAACCTCTGCCTTCGGCTCAGGTCATGATCTCAGGGTCCTGGGATCGAGCCCCACATCGGGCTTTCTTCTCAGCAGGGAGCCTGCTTCCCCCTCTCTCTCTGCCTACCTCTTTGCCTACTTGTGATCTCTCTCTCTCTCTCTCTCTCTCTGTCAAATAAATAAAATCTTAAAAAAAAAGAACTTATCTCTTGTCATTTCATTTCCCTTCATACTTCCCCCAGAGTAACGATATAAGAAGGAAGACTTTTGAACTCACAGAAGCACACAGAAGAATGGTGGTTGCCAAAGACTAGGGGGAACATGGTAAATGGGAGATCTTGGTCAAAGGGTAAAAATTTCAGCTATAAAGTTAATTAGTTCTGGAGATCTAATATATAACATGGTGACTGTATATACACAGCATGGTTAATAATATTGTATTGTATGCCTGAAATTTGCTAAGAAAGTAGATCTTAAGTGTTTTCACACAAAACAGTAATTATGTGAGGTGATGGATGTGTTAATCAGTTTGATTGTGGTAATCATTTCACAATGTATACATATATCAAACCATTACATTGTACACCTTAAACATATATATATATATACATATATATATATATTTAAGATTTTATTTATTTATTTGTCAGAGAGAGCACAGGCAGACAGAGTGGCAGGCAGAGGCAGAGGGAGAAGCAGACTCCCTGCTGAGCAAGGAACCCGATGTGGGACTCGATCCCAGGACGCTGGGATCATGACCTGAGCCGAAGGCAGCCGCTTAACCAACTGAGCCACCCAGGCGTCCCTATATATATTTTTATTTGCCAGTTACACCTCAATAGAGCTGGAAAAAATAAATATAAAGGAAAACCTGGAAAATAAAGTAAAGACTTACTGCTGAGTTGGAGAGGCAGATGAGTCTTGCTTTAGTCAATAAAGAGTTAGAGAATGCATTTGTCACAGGAAGTCAAATTTACACAATGACTCAAGTACAAAACAAAATCAACCTAATGTTCTATATCTGACATCATCTTGTTTTGGAGCCCAAATTCTCCCATATCTGTCTAGTTAATATTCAATCAATTTAAAGTTCAAACTTCCTATTAGGGCTTCCTCTATTATCTCAAAATATCTTCTCTTCCCCTTCCTCAAGATGGCATTGGGATGTAAAGGAAAGCTTATGTAACCTCTTTGCACTGGAGAAGGAACCTCTGTATTGCATGTTGATCCTTGTTCCTTTCTGACTTCTACTGAGTTTGCCTCTAACCATACCTGATCATTGTGTGTCTTGCATAAGTGACGACTGTGTAGTGTCTCAGGGCCACCTGGCTTTTGAGGAATCATGATAGGAGCTACTGCTAATGACCATGAACCTTGCCATTACTCTGATGGTAAGATTCCTACACTCAGCACCCATTTCTTTTAACCCCAGTTCTCTTCTGAGCCACCTATAATTTCTTTACTCTAGTGTTCTCCACCAGGGCACATGAGAACTTAAGATCTATTTTACAGCCCTTGAAGACCATGTACACTATCTCCAGACCTCTTTGTTTTATCATGCCATGGTGCCATTTCTACTCAGCCATGGCTACTGTGTGTTGATACAGGGCACCATGTGATCCCTTCCAAGACTTATGAACAGGAAAAGCAATACCAGCCCTTTCTGTGACCCAGAGTGTGGGATCAGCATCTTAAGAGTAAGTCATTCACTCCCTAAATATATCTCTAAGCTCTTCCAAGCACCAAAATGGTTTTTGTTTCCTGCGTGGCAGAAACTGCCTTTATGTTAGTTTCCCATCCTCTATACCCAATGGCTGGTAGTGAACTACTATTTTAACATCACCACATTTTTCTCTTGGTATGTAAAGGGAATCTTTACCCTCATCAAAACCTGGTGATTTTTAAATTTTTTTAAATTTCTTTTCAACGTAACAGAATTCATTGTTTATGCACCACACCCAGTGCTCCATGCAATACGTGCCCTCCATAATACCCACCACCTGGCTCCCCCAACCTCCCACCCCCTGCCCCTTCAAAACCCTCAGATTGTTTTTCAGAGTCCATAGTCTCTCATGGTTCATCTCCCCTTCCAATTTCCCTCAACTCCCTTCTCCTCTCCATCTCCCCATGTCCTCTATGTTATTTGTTATGCTCTGCAAAGTGAAACCATATGATAATTGACTCTCTCTGCTTGACTTATTTCACTCAGCATAATCTCTTCTAGTCCCATCCATGTTGATACAAAAGTTGGGTATTCATCCTTTCTGATGGAGGCATAATACTCCATAGTGTATATGGACCACATCTTCCTTATCCATTTGTCCTAGCAACAGCAAACAGACAACAAAGAGAAATAAAAGGTATCCAAATTGGCAATGAAGAAGTCAACCTCTATCTCTTCACAGATGACATGATACTTTATATGGAAAACCAAAAGACTCCACCCCCAAACTATTAGAACTCATACAGCAATTCAGTAATGTGACAGGATACAAAGTCAATGTAGAGAAATCAGTGGCTTTCTTATACACTAAGAATGAAAATACAGAAAGGGAAATTAGAGAATCCATTCCATTTACTATAGCACCAAGAACCATAAGATACCTGGGAATAACCCTAACCAAAGAGGTAAAGGATCTGGACTCGAGGAACTACAGAACACTCATGAAAGAAATTGAAGAAGACACAAAAAGATGGAAGACCATTCCATGCTCTTGGATCAGAAGAATAAACATTGTTAAAATGTCTATACTACCTAGAGCAATCTATACTTTTAATGCCATTCCGATCAAAATTCCACCGGTATTTTTCAAAGAGCTGGAGCAAATAATCCTAAAATTTGTATGGAATCAGAAGAGACCCCGAATCGCTAAGGAAATGTTGAAAAACAAAAATAAAACTGGCAGCATCACATTACCTGATTTCAAGCTTTACTACAAAGCTGTGATCACCAAGACAGCATGGTACTGGCATAAAAACAGACACACAGACCAGTGGAACAGAGTAGAGAGCCCAGATACGGACCCTCAACTCTATGGTCAAATAATCTTCGACAAAGCAGGAAAAAATATACAGTGGAAAAAAGACAGTCTCTTCAATAAATGGTGCTGGGAAACTTGGACAGCTATATGTAGAAGAATGAAACTTGACCATTCTCTTACACCGTACAAAAAGATAAACTCGAAGTGGATAAAAGACCTCAACGTGGGACAGGAATCCATCAGAATCCTAGAGGAGAACATAGGCAGTAACCTCTTCGACATCAGCCACAGCAACTTCTTTCAAGATATGTCTCCAAAGGCAAAGGAAACAAAAGCCTGGGTTTTGAAGCTATTATCTCACAATGCACTAAAAAATTGCAGTCTGAAACTCAGAGATGAGCAATGATACATTTGTTCCAGGTCATATCTGTCTTTCCCTGAAGCAATAAGTTCAATTGATTCAATGAGTAGGAGTACGACAAAAAAGAAACAGATTATCAGGAGCAACTGGCAACGAAAATAGGTTTGCTATCTTAAAAATATATAGGATACAGCTAACTCTTCTGTTTAGACAAAAAATTATTTTAAAGCATTTACCCTGTTAATGTCACTGACTGGTGTGGGTGGCTGCATATAGTAAGTAACAACAAACCCTCTAGATCAGTTTCTAATACCACAAATTTACTATAAAACAAAACCATTTCCAAACCATGGACAATCATTTTTTGCAACTTTCAATGCAATAATGCATCATCATGTTCAATCCTTTTTTCATTGGGTCTGAGAATAGAATATTGTGGCTGTTTTTTGTCTGGGTACTTGGGGGTTAAACTGAAACCCTATTATTTTTCACAATTTATGGCTGGAAATCCTATGAGTCCAATTTCCTGCCTTACTGAGTAGAGTATAGTAAGTTACATTAGTGAACAAAATTTAATATTTGAAGATTAAAGATACTGCTGGGTCTCAGAGTCATCTTTCCAACTATCAATGGCATCAGCCCAGACTAGTGATGTAGCTATAAAAGACTTAGAGATTGTGTTTAACTCATAGTGAACCCACAATGTACTAGAAATACTATTTTTTAAAAGACTAGAACATGATTATCTATTGATACACCTCTTTCTGCAAAAATATAATTTAGAAAAATGTTCAGATAATTAAGAGTATGGTTAAAGAAAGTTGTATTAGTGCTTGCTTCAGCAGCACATATACCAAAGAAAGTTTTATTATTCACTTGGATACTTACTTGAAGCTCACTGGAATGAGATTTTGAACTATATTAAATGAAATTTTATTTCAAATGATGTTGCAAAATTCTTAGACATTCCAGTAAGCTTTCTTCTTACAGAAAGATCTTTAAGATTGTTCACCATTATCATTTTGCCTTACAGAGCCTAGAATGCAATGGCTTTTATAGTTCCAAATAAGCCTTAAATAAAGGGCTTACAAGCTTTCACAGCAGAAAACTACTTATTAGGGCAGTAATGTTACTCTAAAATTTTTCCTGATTTTATTGTCCCACCCTCATATTGTTCATAATCAGTATAATTCTTGCTCTCATTTGAGAGAAGCTGTCATTAGTTAAAGGGTTTCTTTAGACAGGTCACTAGGAGCATCTTGCCCTTCCCCTCAATAATTATATTTTCTACTTAATGAAAAGCTTGTAGTTTAAAAGCATCTCCAGTTATAGCTAGGCATAAACATGAAAGGAAGAGCTACTTACATGAATATATGGGATTTCATATCTCTTTTAATTGTTAAACAAATTTTGCAGACTTGAAAAGGGCTCGTTTGACAGCCCTGGAGCAAAAGCCCTAGCTTATTAACAGTTGTAACCTTAATCTATTGAAAAACAATATGAGGCCAAAAAAGAGAGCAACTCAGGGTTTTCTTAGGAATGGGAGTGTAAGAGGTTGAAAATGAAGTTTCATAGCAGTTAAGGAAATTACTTCTGTCAAGGGGAGAGCAAAGTACTCCTTTTTATCTTCTCATTTCCTCCCCCAAATCTGGTAGAAATTGTCTCTACATCAGTAAGATAGGCTTGGTGATTGGAGCAGAAATATTCTCATCCAGCTCAACCACCACTTCCTCTTCCCAGGATTTCTTAGGGAAAATTACAGTGATTGATTTGTATGCATAGAAGGTGGGCCACTCTGAGATGACAATTAAGGAAGGTTTGGGAATGTACTGGAGAATGTCTGAACGGTAGCAGGGACATTTCTAGCAGTAGCACAGAGGAGGTTGGGTGGTGTATGGATGAATGCCAGCCAGCAGAAGCCAAGAGGCCCAGCACAGGGCTTGTCTGCTAATCACATTCAAACCTACACCTTGCCAGAAAGCCACATTCCAAACTCTAAATAATGCTTCCTTCAGGGGCCAATTTTTCCAAGAGCTTTCTGAGAAAGTATTTTAAATGGAAATAGAAGCTTAATGTGAGCAATAAGGAAAAACATGTAAATCTCTTCTCTACCTTGCATTTGCTTTTCCTGCTGTGTTTTAGGGGAAAAAAAAACCACATCAAAAATGATTCCAGAGCCCAGACTCTGACCTCCTCAGATCCTGCTCCCTCTAATCAAGGCACAGTTGACTGACAGTCAGGAAATAAATTGTTCTTTGAAGGTACAGACCAAGCAGGTTTACAGCAAATGACTAATATGATCTAATCTTCCAGCAATTTCAGCAGTTTTCAATTCTCAAAGGTTCATATATGTCTGTTTAACTTTCTGATTCTGTCCTGTGACTGCTCATTTGAATTATCCTTCAAGATTCAATCTTCTCAAATATTGTAACCTTCTTCATTATCAAACTCCAGTGTAATATCAGGATGCACAATGTGCCCAAGCCCCACAATACCAATCTGGACACATTGAAAATCCAAAGAAAAGACCTAATGGTCAAAGCCTCATTGGTAGGAGGGGTAGATAACCACTTATCCAATTAGCAAATTCTCACTGAACTGCTACTAGGTGTACTAGCCACTGTGAAGTATTTGAATTGGTACAATCACCCAACAATTCCTGAAATACCTAAGGTCTGATGGCCAAAAATCTACCTTCCCTACAAGCTGGATGAAGTGTGAAACCTCTTAAATAAGAGACAAAGTCTTTAATTCCGTAAATGGAGATAAGCTTAGCAGGATGCTTTGTATGAGAGGGAGGAAAGTTGATTCCATACTAAGTCATAAATGATTGATATTAGAGTGGCTCCTCAGAACAGATTTTAATAGGAAGGAAGAAAGAGAACAGGCAGTACCAGATGTGAGGTGAAGCTTGGGGTGAAGGCAGGGAAGGAGGAGGGCAGATAACACAAAGAGAAAATTAGAAACAGAAAGAAAGCTGGGGGAGGGGGCCCAAAAAATAACTTTGCCAACTACAGTGTCTTACCAAAGGCAATCCAGCGTGTAACTCAAGTAAGCAACTCTGGAGTTTAAAAAGAAGAATACAAAATTCAGCTGGTGCTAGCCAGACTCTGCAAGAGTTTTATATTTTCTTCTAAATCCCCCAGTTATAAATTATATACCCAAAGGGTCCTGACTGAAATAAGAAACACTGCTGCAAGTGTAAAGCAGAATAAAATTCAAATCTTAAAATTGCAAAGGGTATTAACATATAAATTAGTTATTCCTAAAAGATTTTCAGACTCACCTGTGCATATGACTCATTTTCTTTGGCCTACTTTAATTACCTTTTAAATTAGGAGCTCCATTTTATTTTATTTTATTTCACTTTATTTTCCATTGTAAAAATTTATCAAGGGAATAATTTGAGTTTTTAGAGGTTTGGTTTAGCAAAATAAAAGACCAAAAACCATGAAAACACTTTAAATTCTTTTTTAACCTACCAAGTAGGATGTAAATTAAATAAATCCTCTGTTACTTTAGGAAACAGACTGTTTTCCTAAACCAGAGAAGCTGATTTCCAAGTCATGCTCTCTTACCTTTACTGCCTTGTAACCTGTAGGAGAAGTGAACCTTACCAGGGATATTTCTTCTGTAAGTCAAGGTGGGAAGAATAGGTGATATCCCAAAACAGACTAGGTGGAGACTCTGAGCCAAAAGCAGTGTCTGTGATGCAGAGTGTGATCAACCAACCAGGGTACTTTTGAGACTGAAAAGGTGCTGTTAATTACTTAGAACAAAAGGCATAAAATGAGACATCAGGCCACCCTAGTGATAAGGCAGTTTGAGAAACTACATTTCCCAGTATACCCTGCCCCTTAAGAGTCAAAAGGCCTGACTGGAGCACAGCACCCTGGGATCTGTGTTTGGCACCATTTAAGAGGTAAACAGTATAGGGCTGAGTCCGACATAGAGGCTTACTGCTTCCATAGGATACTTAATCAGACAGAAAACAATACCTGAGGTGAAATGTCAATGGATATTAAGTCTAGGGTGGAGCCTCTCTCTCCCTCACACCTCAAGCTTGCAAAGAAGTGGAGCTGTTAGAGCTGTCCACCGGTCCACAGCCCTGTTTCTCCTGGGTGCAATGCTCCCTCTGCCGCCCCACATCACCAGTGTCCCCACTACTGCTAGTCTTTTGGGGGATTGTGGGCCAGGTGCTGTTCCCATTTCACTTCAGCCAACCTGTACAGCTCCATGGTGCCTTGAGCATCTTCCACAGAAGAATGTCCACTTTTTCCCAGTCTGCATGTCCTGGTTCAGAAGCTTCTTGGTGAGACGTTTCAGAGGCATGATGACATTCTTCAAGCAGTCAGCCTTCTGGTTAGGGAGGGGGCAGATATGGAAGGAGTTGAGGGTCAGAGACTTGGAGTGGAAGTATTAAAGGGCTTCGAAGTTGTGGGTGGCATGCCCCCACTGTCTTCCCTGTGAGTATCTTTAAGATTTGGCTCAGAGAATTCATCACGTACTACTTCCAGATGACCCTCTATCTGGTCCAGTAGTCTAGAAATGGGTGGAGGGCAGGGGGAGAATGTATTCATCATAAAGCGTATCTCCGTGGTAGCTGACAATGCTACCTCAAGCCAAGGAACTGAAATGCCCCTTGGATCTTGTGCCCTCTATCTCACAGTCAATTGCCACCATCTTCCTTGGCATCTTCTGGGATGCTCTGGAGCATTTATTCTCTGAATGAGATTGGGTGGAGTTACCATTCCCCTCCTAATTAGGAGGTGTTGAGATTGTAGTTTTCTGTCAGCTTCTGAGAATTATGATCTCTTTGTTCCTTCACTGGGACTTTTAGAACATTAGCATAGTTGGTAAAAAGAATGCTTATGTATAGCTGACAACATGAAAGGTCTTTATGAGCTCCATGGGAAAGAGACACTTCATATTTAGGAAGGAAAAATTAGAAGAAGTGTTTCTTCCTCTCTGTCATTTCTCTGACAAGACAGTAATGTTTCTCCTGCTGGTAGCTTTCAAGACAAGGAGATTTGTATGAGTGGCCATGAAACTCATTATCAGACATTTATGCTCTAAAAATGCAATTGGAACCACTCTTCATGTGTGCTACATTCACAATAATTATCCCAATAAAACCTTATCCACATAAATGACTAACAAGAACTCCAAGTGGTAAAAGAGATGTTTTTTCATTATTGGATCATATCTCAGGGCTGAGGACAATCATGGTACACAAGCCAAATACAGCCTTCTCATGGATGGCACAATTACCTTTTCATTTAAGAATGCCCACTCCTTCCCAAAAGGGCCAAGCAAGGTCCATTTGACAAATTAGTTCACAATCCACCCAGCTCAACTGAGATTTCATGCTCCTTCACTATGCTGAAGAAACAGCAGAAATATGGGAGTTAGATATGTAGGGTTTAGGTTTGGCTCTTTGAGCAATGCATGGCATGACTTTAATGGGTTTCCCCTTTCTAGTCTATACAATAAGACAAACAATGCTATTTGAACACAGTACCACTTGAGCTTTCTGTTCCAAAAGAGTTCAAATGTAGTAATAAATACTAATATAATTTTAAATGTATAAAGTGTAGTACAAATGCAAGATGAAATTATTCTTTTCAAATCCAGAGAAGAACGATCACCCAGTGTGGGAAAATCATGCCTAATTTTCTGTCCTGGAAGATATGCACGAGAACTTTTGTACCATTAAACTATAGCTGTGGAGGCTTTAATCAATTACCAATTAATTTAGTTCTTCCTCTGGTTTCCTCTCCCTCCCAGGCTTTTTCTCTGTGAAGCTCACCTATTAATCTCCCCAATGATACCTCATTTTCTTCTTACAACTAATGTTGTTATTGAAAAGCCTGAGATCAGCCTGAATTTTTGATCCTTTGTAGATGCACTATTTGTTCTTTCAGGACACTCGGAATTTTCTCTGTGATGCTCTTAATGTTCACTATAGAGTATCTAGTATAGGTTTTCCTCTTCTCTCCTATTTGACACTATATGACTCTACTACATGAAGTCTTTCATTATTTATCAATTCCAGAAAATTTATCTCCATTATTTCTTAAAGTAGCTACTTCTTCCTATTTTTTATTTTGTCTATTTCTTGGACTCCTTTTATTTGATGTTGGTATTTTACTTTCATCTTCCATATCCTATAGCTTTTCTTTTACATTTTCTATTTCTTTATCCTTTCCTACTACCTTCTGGGAAAGTTCTTCAATTTTATCTTTAACTCACTAATTTGTTCTTTAGCTAAATTTATCTTGGTATTGATTCCATCAGTCATATTTTTTAATTTCAATTATTACATTTTTTTCCTAGAAAACATTTTTTTTTCTTTTCAGCGTAACAGAATTCATACATAGTTTTACACCACACCCAGTGCTCCATGCAATGCGTGCCCTCCACAATACCCACCACCAGGCTCCCCCAACATACCACTCCCCACCCCTTCAAAACCCTCAGGTTATTTTTCAGAGTCCATAGTCTCTCATGGTTCATCTCCCTCCCAATTTCCCTCAACTCCCTTCTCCTCTCCATCTCCCCATGTCCTCCGTGTTATTTGTTATGCTCCGCAAATAAGTGAAACCATATGATAATTGACTCTCTCTGCTTGACTTATTTCACTCAGCATAATCTCTTCCAGTCCC
>PISX010023449.1:0-29771 GCA_004024625.1 Mellivora capensis
GTCATGTTACAGGCAATACAATGGCACTAAATTCATATCTCTCAATAGTTACCCTGAATGTTAACGGGCTAAATGCTCCAATCAAAAGACACAGGGTATCAGAATGGATAAAAAAACAAAACCCATCAATATGTTGCCTACAAGAAACTCATTTTAGACCCGAAGACACCTCCAAATTTAAAGTGAGGGGGTGGAAAACGATTTACCATGCTAATGGACATCAGAAGAAAGCTGGGGTGGCAATCCTTATATCAGATCAATTAGATTTTAAGCCAAAGACTATAATAAGAGATGAGGAAGGACACTATATCATACTCAAGGGTCTGTCCAACAAGAAGATCTAACAATTTTAAATATCTATGCCCCTAACATGGGAGCAGCCAACTATATAAACCAATTAATAACAAAATCAAAGAAGCATATCAACAGAAAATACGAAGTCTTAAACAAATTACCATTACTTCCATTTCAATGTTCATAAAGCTTTTCTTTTTTTTTTATAATATTTTGCCTGTTTTTATTTTTTTAAGAATTGGAGCTCTACTAATATCATTCAAATCTGTGATAATATTCTATGGTTATTATTGTAAAAGCTTATCCTGATTTTCAGCAAGGTATCTCCCTTACCCTAGGTACCCAAAAAATAAACAAGCTAGTTATTCAGAATTTTTTTTAATTTAATGCATAATACTACTCTATGCTTCAGTACATTCTTTCATATTTGATGCTTTGAGGTGTGTACCAGCCTAGTATAGAACATAATATTAGCTTTTCAGAAAACCTGTTTGCAAGATTTTCTGTTCCTTAGTTAAATATACCCTCCTGCTATGTGCATATTTACATTACCTATTTAGAGGGCTGGAAAACTGTTGCCACACTTTCTTTGATGAGAGTCATATGGTTGTAGTTGAGGATTATTAAGTTTACAACTCTATTTTTTATTAATCAATATATGATTTACTACTTTTTCAAAAATGTCCTGTGCCTCAGAGTTACAGAGCAAAGCTTCAATGGGAATTTAAGAAGGGATATACATCTTCTGTGACAGTACCAATGCTTAAGGAGGAGAAATTTTATGATCTTAGTTGATGTTCTATATGACATTATAGAGACATTTAGAGGTTTGTTTGTTTGTTTGTTTCTTTCTTTCTTTCTTTCTTTTCTTTTCATGAACCCTACCAGCAGTCCAGTATGTAGTATTGCAGCATTTTGGAAACAAACTCATTTATTGATCTATTTATCTCTAGGTAAGTCTCTCCCAACAGCATAGAAATAACAGAAAGGACTCTTTATCTAACCAAAATTTCCTATGCCTTTTCCCTGGACTTGAGTCCTAGGTAGAACCAGGTTAGGATCTTTGAGAAACAGACTTAGAAAGGGAATCTACTTGTGATCACAGTACTGCAAACTTCCCTCCTATATATTCATTAATTCAACCATACCTTCCTTCACTCAAATTTATGAACCATCTATCCTGTATTCAGCTATTCCCACATAAGCCTGTACACTCCTCTACTCAGGCCCCCAGAGTCCCAGGGTCAGATTGTGTCCTTACTTAGGGTCCTATTACTTTGGTCCTATTACAAGGAAGCTTGGTCCCAACCAGACTACAAATCTAGAGGTGACCTAAGAGAGCATTTATCCTAACTCCCCCAGAGAGGCTGACAGAAGCTAAGCAGCTACCAAGTTCGTGCTTGTTCTGCCTCAGAGCCAGATGATCTAGCCCTGAGTCCATCATCAGCATCACCATGCTTCCTTCTGAGACACAGAAATTCCAAGATCCCCAGCTTCACCACCAGGATCTTTGAGTCAATTATATTATTAGTGTCTATGTTGTTTCCTGACCCTATATGTGTCAAGGAGGAAACAGGCTTGGAAAAGGCTTTCCTCAAGAGGCAATGTCACCTAATACAGGTTCTCCAAAACTGATCATCAAAATCACTGGGAAAAATTTATAAATCAGATTCCTGATATAATGCACACCCCTAGAGAGATCATGCTGCACAATAGAGACTGCCAATCCAGAGAAGGCCTTCAATTTCCCTCTAACTTATGGTTAATGGAAGCTGGGTGTTCAGATGGTGATATTTCAGCCTTGAGCATTCTGTCCTCATTCAGAGGTAGGCCTGGTTGGAATTTCAATGAGTCTGAATTCAAAATCTTCTAGGATGATGGCTCTAAATGCATAAGCATTCTTTTTTGGTACTCGGATGAATATAAGATATTTTTGACACTAGGTCCACCATAAAGGCAAGCTTTTAGCCTGAAGGGAGGATGTGTGTGGCTTATTCCTGAACTTCACCAAGCATAATTAATATCTTGAGTTACAAGTCCAATCCTATGTAGGTCCAACTAATTCTTTCTTGAGTAGTTGTTAATGAATAATCTAGTATGTCTGGCATCTTTAAGTGGTTTGTGCCTGAACAGTCTCAGCACCAGACCCCTGGAAAGACAGGATTCTGGGAATTAAATATTACCAGGAAAAGGGCCTGACCCAGAAAATGTGACAGGCAGATGAGGGAGCTATATTTGATTCTCTGTAACCTCAGCTCTAGTTGGGGGTTGGGAGTGGGCAGAGTTGACTCACACCTGTGTGTCTAAATAATTTATATAACCTTTTTATCAGGCTGTGTAAACAGAAGTGATCACATTAACCTTTTCAACACTAGAGATAGAGAGACTTACTAGCTTCATATAGGGAAGGGGAAATGAAGCAAAGAGAAAATGAATAATTATCCCAAGGAATGAAGCACAAAGAAAGTAAGTAATTATTTTGAGGTTAAAGAAGAATTTGTACTCTGATTTTAGAAAAAGTTTCTTCCTTTAAAATGATCAAAGACACTTGTAGGAATGGAGAAATATCACAGCTGACATGGAAGAATAAGAATAAAACTATAATAGTGACAAGTTTGAGGAAATAATTGTGGAGTCTTGGTGACTAATATAGATGACAAATGTATGTTTTTAAAAAATGATGGAAACAACCCATATGTCCTTCAATGGTTATACAATTAATCAAACTTTTGTACATCCACATCATGAAATACTACTAAGCAATAAAAAGGAACAAAATATTTATATACACAACAGTTTAGATGGATCTCAAGGGAAATACATTGAATAAAGAAACTCAGTCAAATACTTTATTATTCCATTTATACAATATCTTGAAATAGCAAAATTGTAGAGATGGAGAATGGGTTAGTGGTTGCCAAGAGTTAGGGAAGGTAGTGGGGTATAAGTTGGTTGAGGGTCCAAAATAGTAACACAAAGGATACTTATGATAAAACTCTTCTCTGCTCTGTACCCTGATTGTGATGTTGATCACAGAAATCTACATGCAAGATCGAACTTAAATGCCTACACACAAAAGAGTGCAGGTAAAACATTGAAATCTGAGTAAGATCTGTGGATTATACCAGTGTCAATTTCCTGGTTGTGATATTGTCCTATAATTTTTCAAAATATTACCACTGGGGGGAATTTGAGTAATGAGTGCATAGAATCCATCTGCATTGTTCTTACAACTCCATGTGAATTTACTATTGTCTCAAAATAAAAAAGTAACTGAAAAAAAAGATACTGGATATATATAAGAAGATTTTAAACAGGAAATCTATGGGAAAAAAAAGGAAAGGTAGGTGATGTATAAATATCAAATCTATCTAAAATACTTTAGAATACCCCAACACTTATGGACATTGGGGAGGTTATGTGCTATGCTGAGTACTGTGAATTGTGTAAAACAGATGATTCACAGACCTGTTCCCCTGAAGCAAATAATACATTATATGTTAAAAAAAATGCTCCAACCTTCACTTTCTATTCATCAGAAAATTTGCTAGTAACAAAAATACATTTAAACACTAACCCTGATGTTCTAAGGCAGAGGGAGAAGAATGTGTTTTTAAATTTTGGCTTTATTATCATTCAGGTATGGTGAAACCAATGTTCAAGAGATAATGGCCACTATTACTCATATTTCCTAAAAGTAGGGGGTTTGCCCGGCCATGCAGAGCCACATGGGTAAGCACCAGGATGGGTCAGCAGACAGAAGGTGGAAAGGAAAAACATGTCAAGAGACTCTATGGAGTTTCCACAGGCAAGGAATGTATGAGGCAGGGGCACATGGGCTTGGGATCCACTAGGGTGAATAATTTCAGTGAGTTGTGGGATATAGTAGGCAGAGGGTAGACTCTGGATTGATTGTCTTTCATTTGAAAGGCACAATCCCCAGAAGAGTATTTTTACTATCTCTTAAGCATTAGCTAACCCTAGGAGGAGCAGTCCCTCTGGTCAGTGAAACCCCAGATGTCAAATCATCTGAATAAGAAGACAGAAAATACAGAGCATTGTTGACCGTCATTTATGAAAAACAGTCCTCTTTTCACAGCTGGCTTTCAGACAATCAGGCAGGAAGAAATGTTTGAGTGAAAAGACCTCCTGAGGTATCCAGTGATCATTTCTTCTACACTAAAGAATTTATAGCTTGTTAATTAATGATTTTTTTCAACAGTAAGATCAGACCCAGATATTCCTTAAATTTTCATGTGTGTGTGTATTATCTGTCTGACTAGCTACTGTTTCAGGGGCCAGAATGCTTTCTGTTACCTTTGTTATCTGTAGTATTTAGATCTGTGCTAACCCCACAATCATGACTACTCACTAACTAATTGCAGGATTGTTGATGACCTACTATCATTAGCATAGATTGTCTGAAATACCTTTGCTTTCTCCAGAAGTAGCACCTGATCAACATAGATGCTCTCTGCCCCAGCCCTCACTCAACTTCTGCCCTTGAGAGAGAAGCTGAATTATCAGATTAGTCAGTTTGGCAGAAAGAATTCAGCCAGCTAAGTTCTGCTCTACCTTATGTCTTTCAGATTCTCTCGGCCTGCACATAAGGGGAATCTTGGCCATGTGGTAAGTTGAAGATACCTGCAGCTGTCCAGCTGTGCCTGGAAGTGAGTAGGTACATTTATATCAAGCCCATTTGGCCATAGATCTAAAACCTTGTCTCTAGTCTGCTCCTTCAGCAACATATCTGGCACTCTATTTTCCACCCAAATGTTCCCTGTGCCTTATCTCTTTCTTGATTCCAAACACAGAAGGGGAGAAAAAAGTGGTGTTTCTGGCCCTCCCCAAAATGTTAATAGTTATAACCAAGTCAAGAAAAATGTTCACTACTTGACTCCCAACATTTGCCTTTATAAGATTGAATGGCTACAGTAATTAGCTACATTATCTTATGATACTTTGAAATAGAAATACTTGATGGATAAATAAATAAAGGGCAATGGATAAATAAATAAATACATACATACGAAAAGGTTAATGGATAAATAAACAAAAGTTAATGGATAAATAAAAGTTAATAAATAAAAGTTAAATTTAGATCTTGCCAGTCCTTCACCATTTGTAGTAAATACATCTAGAGTGACAGAGTCAACATTAAAACCCCTATTTAAGCTTTTAAATTCCTACAAGTAGCTGTTACACAAAATAGGTCAAGATTTTTATGCAAGTTTAGGTCACAACATTGAACTTTCCAATTTGCCGTCTCTTGGATCACTCACTCTGAAGGAAGCCTGCTCCTGCATCATGAAGACACTTAAGTAGCCTGTGGAGAGAAGCCCATGTGGGGAAGGCCTTAGGCCACCACCCCCCAACAAAAAGCACTAACTTGCAAGTCATGTGGATGAACATTCTTGGGAGTGATTCCTGCAGTCCCAGGGAAGCATTCAGAGAACTGCAGCATCAGTCAACATCTTGATTGCAGACTTATGAGAAATCCCAATACAGAACCATCCAGCTAAGCCACTCCTAAATTCTTGACCCTCAGAAACTGTGTGAGATAATACACAAACATTGTTTTAAACCACAAAGTTTTGGGGCAATTTGTTATGTGGTAGTACATAATAAAATTGTAAACAACTACATACAAAATTTTTAAGCTAAGTGAAAAATTAAGTCACTATGCCTAGATGTCTCCTGCTAATACCTGTCCCTTAAGCACTGAGGGCCACCAGCTTCAAGATAGGTGCATGGCCACAGCACTCTGCAGTTGGTCCAAGTGCTGTCATACTACACTGGACTCTGCCCATGAGAAAGAAGAAATATTCACCTGGGAACTCATACACAAAGTCAGTGATCGATGTCAAAATACACCTCTTTTTCAGAGTCCCTTTTCAGCTCCTTTATGTGACCCTAGAAAAGTTACTTCACTGCTTAAGCTTTTAGTGTTCTTTTCAATTCATTGGAAATCACAATCCTCATCACTTGGCCACAGTCAAACAAATTCTTAGAGTTCTTGAAAAAACTATAGTTGCTTTGTGAAATATAATGTAATTAACCTACTGTGTCAACATTAGTGCGAGCAACAGAAATCTACTTAAATTAGCTCAGGTAAATGACAGTTTATTTCATGATACAAATCCCATGCTATAAAGGGAATAAAAATGAAGTAACAGATCAAGAAACTCCCAGGAATCTCAATGTTGAATAATTCATGGAGTTTAGGTGTTGAGGGATCCAACAGGTACAGCTCAACTGCTCTATAATGTTTTTTTTTATTTAATTTTTTATTAACATATAATGTATTATTAGCCCCAGGGGTACAGGTCTGTGAATTGTCAGGCTTACACACTTCACAGCTCTCACCATAGCACATACCCTCCCCAATGTCCATAACCCAGCCACCCTCTCCATAAACCCCTCCCCCCAGCAACCCTCAGTTTATTTTGTGAATTAAGAGTCTCTCATGGTTTGTCTCCCTCCTGATCCCATCTGGTTTCATTTTTTCCTTCTCTACCCCCCAAGTCCCCCACATGGCCTCTCAAATTCCTCATATTAAGGAGATCATATTATAATTGTCTTTCTCTGATTGACTTATTTCATTAAGCATAACAACCTCTAGTTCCAACCATGTTGTTGCAAATGGCAAGATTTCATTTCTTTTGAAGGCTGCATAGTATTCCATTGTGTGTGTGTGTCTGTATGTGTGTGTATGTATATATATATATATATATATATATATGTATATAGAGATATAGATAGATAGATAGATAGATAGATAGATACCACATCTTCTTTACCTATTCATCTGTTGATGGACATCTAGGCTCTTTCCATAGTTTGGCTATTGTGGACATTGCTGCTATAAACATTCAGGTGCACATGCCCCTTTGGATCACTACATTCTTATCTTTAAGGTAAATACCCAGTAGCACAATTGTTAGGTGGTAGGGTAGGTCCATTTTCAACTTTTTGAGGAACCTCCATGCTGTTTTCCAGAGTGGCTGCACCAGCTTGCATTCCCACCAACAGTGTAGGAGGGTTCCCCTTTTTCCACATTCTCATCAGCATTTGTCATTTCCTGACTTGTTACTTTTAGCCATTCTGATTGGTGTGAGGTGGTATCTCATTGTGGTTCTGATTTCTATTTCCCTGATGCTGAGTGATGTGGAGCACTTTTTGACGTGTCTGTTGGCCATCTGGATGTCTTCTTTGCAGAAATATCTGTTCATGTCCTCTGCCCATTTCTTGATTGAATTATTTGTTCTTTGGGTGTTGAGTTTGATAAGTTCTTTATATATTTTGGACACTAGCCCTTTATCTGATATGTCGTTTGCAAATATCTTCTCCCATTCAACAGAATGGACAGTTCTTCTGTCAACTGTCAAAAGACAGTTGTCTTTTGGTTTTGTTGACTGTTTCCTTTGCTGTCCAAAAGCTTTTGATCTTTATGAAATCCCAATAGTTCATTTTTGCCCTTGCTTCCCTTGCCTTTCGCGATGTTCCTAGGAAGATGTTGCTGCAGCTGAGGTCGAAGAGGTTGCTGCTTGTGTTCTCCTCAAGGATGTTGATGGATTCCTTTCTCACATTGAGGGCCTTCATCCATTTTGAGTCTATTTTTGTGTGTGGTGTAAGGAAATGGTCCGGTTTCATTTTTCTGCATGTGACTGTCCAATTTTCCCAACACCACTTGTTGAAGAGACTGCCTTTTTTCCATTGAACATTCTGTTCTGCTTTGTCAAAGATAAGCTGACCATAGAGTTTAGGCTCTCCATTCTGTTCCATTGATCTATGTGTCTGTTTTTGTGCCAGCACCATACTGTCTTGATGATGACAGCTTTGTAATAGAGCTTGAAATCTGGAATTGTGATGCCACCAACTTTGGCTTTCATTTTCAACATTCCTCTGGCTATTCGAGGTCTTTTCTGGTTCCATATAAATTTTAGGATTATTTCTTCCATTTCTTTGAAAAAAAAAGGATGGTATTTTGAGAGGGATTGCATTAAACATGTAGATTGCTTTAGGTAGCATAGACATTTTCATAATATCTCTTCTTCCAATCCATGAGCATGGAACAGTTTTCCATTTCTCTGTGTCTTCCTCAATTTCTTTTATGAGTACTTTATAGTTTTCTGAATATAGATTCTTTGCCTCTTTGGTTAGGTTTATTCCTAGGTATCTTATGGTTTTGGGTGCAAATGTAAATGGGATTGACTCCTTAATTTCTCTTTCTTCTGTCTTTTTGTTGTATAGAAATGCAACTGATTTCTGTGCATTGATTTTATATCCTGACACTTTACTGAATTCCTGTACAAGTTCTAGCAGATTTGGAGTGGAGTCTTTTGGGTTTTCCACATATAGTATCATATCACCTGCAAAGAGTGATAGTTTGACTACTTCTTTGCTGATTTGGATGCCTTTAATTGCTTTTTGTTGTCTGATTGCTGAGGCTAGGACTTCTAGTACTATGTTGAATAGCAGTGGTGATAATGGACATCCCTGTTGTATTCCTGACCCTAGCAGTAAAGCTCTCAGTTTTTCTCCATTAAGAATGATATTTCTGATGGGTTTTTCATAAATAGCATTGATGATATTGAGGTATGTACCCCCTATCACTACATGTTGAAGAGTTTTGATCAGGAAGGGATGCTGTACTTTGTCAAATGCTTTTTCATCATCTATTGAAGGTACCATAGGGTTCTTGTTCTTTCCTTTATTAATGTATTGTATCACTTGGATTGATTTGTGGATGTTGAACCAACCCTGCAGCCCAGGAATAAGTCCCACTTGGTCATGGTGAATAATCCTTTTAATGTACTGTTGGATCCTATTGGCTAGTATTTTGGTGAAAATTTGTGAATCTGTGTTCATCAAGGATATTGGTCTATAATTCTCTTTTTCAATGGGGTTTTTGTCTGGTTTTGGGATCAAGGTAATGCTGGCCTCATAAAATGAGTTTGGAAGTTTTCCTTCCATTTCTAATTTTGGAGCAGTTTCAGGAGAATAGGAATTAATTCTTTAAATGTTTGGTAGAATTCCCCTGGAAAGCCATCTTGCCCTGGACTCTTGTTTATTGGGAGATTTTTGATGACTGCTTCAATCTCCTTACTGGTTATGGTTCTGTTCAGGTTTTCTATTTCTTCCTGGTTCAGTTTTGATCGTTTATACATCTCTAGAAATGCATTAGCTCCTTCCAGCCTTTCTGTAGAGCTCTGGAGGATGGGAATGAAGATGGTGTCCTACCAATATCCGGCCCAGTGGAGCCGAGCGATCGGGGCCCCACTCCTCAGTGCACCCTTGGAGAAAAACAGTCATATACTCCTGTCTCCCTGGTCTCTGGCCATGCTCCAAGCTCACCTGGCCTGTGACCGAGTATCTCTGTCTCTGGCACTCAGCCCTGTTTGGAGTCTCCACACCCAGCAGATTCCTGCTGTTCTGCTCTTCCAGCGGGGTAAGGTGGGTCTCCCAACATCTGCCACTTTGGGGTCCCTGCTCAAAGAGAGGTGGTCTGACTGTGCCACAGAGCACAGTTTAAAGTAACACCAAGGTGAGAGCTCACTCCTTGGCTCCAACTCTGTAGTGGCTTCCCTGCTCTGATACCTGTGACCTCTGCTACACTCAGACACCCCCAATACTTCTGTGACCCCACAGGACCTGAGATCACAGTGTCTCCACCGGGGCTCCACCCCCACTTAGCCTCTGGAGAAATGTCCCTCAGTGGAGCAGAGTTCTAAATGTTCGGATTTTGTACTCCACTGCTTTGCTGCTTGCCTGGAGCTGGCCCCTCCCCCTGCGGTCTATCTGCCTGTCACTTTGGATTCACTTCTCTGCATCTCCTATCTTTCAGAAAGTGGTCAATTTTCTGTTTGTAGAATTGCTGCTCTTCTTCTCTTCAATTCCCTGTTGGGTTTTTTTGGTGTTCAGAATGGTTGATAAGTATCTAGCTGAACTCCTACGACCTGATGTCATCTCAGCCTCCTACTCCTCTGCCATCTTGACTCCCACATAAGGAATTTTTGTGTGAAATCCATAGTTCATAACTGTCAGTGTTTGTAGCCTTCATATTTCATCACCAATAAGAAGAGACATTACATTTTAAGTGTTCTAGACAGCCATGTTCTAGGAGGAAGAAAAGCCTGGCCTGAGGGTGAAGAGCTCCTGAACTGGGTCTGTGCTGTAGCCATTTCCAGCTAAGAATTACTGAGTAATCCCAGCTTCAACCCCACTCTATGTTTGTTTGTTTTTTTGTTTTTTTTTTTCCATTTTCAGGGCAACACTGAATGTTTAGCTTAGGAAAACCAAGCTTGCTTACTTTTCTGTATGCACTCCAAGAGTGTGGTTGATTAAAGTAGCTCAGCTCATGATGATTCCAGGACAGATAAGATGTGCCAGAATAATGTAGAGTCTGAGTCAGTGTCATGAATTCAGGGTCTCAACAGATCATAGGGGTGGTAAGTACTGTTTGTCTACTCAAGAGCAAGTTTTTTTTTAATTTGTTAACAGAAGGCTGATTTTATGTAGATGACAGTATACCTAGCATTAAGGGATAAGTTGTGATTGCTCTATCTTGGCAATCTTTTTTCTCTTTCCCAGTCAGTGATAGGCATTGACCTATTCTTGCTCCTGAGATTTAAGGAAAGGTTGGTTAGAAGAAAAATTTTCCTCCCTGATACAAGGCTGCATGAGGATAAGGACATTGACTCCTTCTGGCTCTGTCTACTTCAAACAATCCATAATAATTTAGGCTTTCTGATCATCCATGTATCAAATTTTTCTCTGGATACATTTTCCTCATAGTTTCAAGATGACTACCAGAGACAACTGAGGCAAAAAGGTTTTTTTGTTCACATGAAACACATAATGGGTACTGCTTTCTGTTTCCCATAAGCCCCCAAACAAACTTTTCCTTATATTCATTGGCCCAAATGGAAACAGAGAGACAGATTACTGCCTAATCTGAGGTAAATTCTTAGATAAGATTATTTACCTAATCTCAGGTAAGTTCTACTACCTGAGGTGTGAAAGATCTTGAGAAGTCAAACACATTGTCCACTCAACATAAAAACTGTTGAGAACTTTGGAAGGGGAGACTTGCTGAAGAAGATACAAGAGAGATACATTTTGTTTCTCTCCTGATCAGAGAAAAAATGGCGAGCAAGAATTCTTTGGTGATCTCTTTGCCTTTGGGAGAGTACAGAACCTCAGAAGGAGAGTTTTCTGGAAGAATCTTTCAAAATCAGGAAGAATCAAAGAGATTCTTCCACACACATTTTGGAGATTTAAAATTTTATTTAATATGTTTAAAAGTTATGCATTCCATGTCTTTTTATTTTTAGTGAAGCCATAGCTTTTTTTAAATTTGAATTCAATTAGCCAACATATAATACATCATTAGTTTTTGGTACAATGTTCAATGATTCATTAGTTGTGATAATACCCTGTGCTCATCATATCACATGCTTTCCGTAATGCCCATCACCCAGTTACCTCATGCCCCCATTCACCTCCCTTTCCTCAACCCTCAGTTTGTTTCCCAGAGTCAAGAGTCTCATGTGGTTTGCCTCCTTCTCTGATTTCTTCCCCTTCAGTTTTCCCTTCCTTCTGCTATTGTTCTCTGCACTATTCCTTATGTTCCAAGTGAGTGAAACCATATGACAATTGTCTTTCTCTGATTGACCTAATTTACTTAGCATAATATCCTCCAGTGATCTCCATATTTTTAAAAACAGGATACAGGGGCACCTGGGTGGCTCAGTGGGTTAAAGCCTCTGCTTTCGGCTCAGGTCATGATCCCAGGGTCCTGGGATTGAGCCCCACATTGGGCTGTCTGCTCCACAGAGAGTCTGCTTCCTCCTCTCTCTCCCCGCCTGCCTCTCTTGCCTACTTGTAATCTCTGTCTGTCAAATAAATAAATAAATAATCTTTAAAAAAATAAAATAAAAACAGGATACAAAGAAAAGGATACAAACACAAATTAACTTCAGATTTTGTTGAAAAATATACAATAAAGTCTGTTAAATTAAAAATGTATTGGTAACCCCTGCCCTAAGCTACTGAGTATCCCTCAAAGTTACCTTTTTAAAAAATATATTTTATTTATTTATTTATGTGAGAGAGAGAGAGAGAGAGAACATGAGTTCAGGGAGGAGTGGAGGGGGAGAGAGAGGGAGAGAGAATCTCTAGCAGGCTCCATGCTGAACATGGATCCCATTGCTGCCTTAATCTTACTACCCTGAGATCATAAAGTAAGCTGAAACCAAGAGTTCCATGCTTAACTGACTGAGCAACCCAGGAACCCCTTAACATTACCTCTTGAAGGATCTTTGGATCACCCCACAATCAGCAACAAGAGGATAATGCCTATCATAACAAGAGCCATTTTCTAATGCTAAGAGCAGTGTTCATTTCTTTTAGTTCAGTCATACCAAGTTTCATCTATTTGATTTATCATTCCTACACTTTGATACCTTGTTGTTATTGCTAATGAAGATGGTAGTTTTTAAAATAACTTTTGGTGATATGTAGAAATATCCTTCATTTTTATATATAGGTCTCAGAGTCAGAAACCTTGCTAATATTTTTTTGTTCTTGTAGTTTTTCTACGTAGTTAATCTTATCATCTGAAAATAGTAACAGTTTTATTTTCTCCATTCCATTTCACATATGCAATAACATGCTATTTTTTAATATTTTTTAATTACTTTTAAAAGATTTTATTTATTTATTTGGCAGAGAGAGATAACAAGTAGGCAGAGAAGCAGGCAGAGAGAAAGGGGGAAACAGGCTCCCTGCTGAGCAAAGAGCCCTATGTGGGGTCATTAGTTTTTGGTACAATGTTCAATGTTGATTTTCAAACATTTCAAAATCATGATCCCAGGGTCCTGGGATTGAGCCCCGCATCGGGCTCTCTGCTCAGTGGTGAGCCTGCTTCCCCTTCTCTCTCTGCCTGCCTCTCTGCCTACTTGTGATCTCTGTCTGTCAAATAAATAAATAAAATCTTTAAAAAATAATATATCTATACATATATGTATATATATATACACATCTGTACCCAAATGCAATGAAGAAACTGTAAGTTCCCCTTGCTACCTGCCTCTGTGGGACAGTTTGATTCCCTAGTTCACCATTTTGCCAAGTTATTTCTTGGTCTTCACCACTGGTAAACATGATATTTTGTAAATTAATTTCTTTTGGTTCTTCAAAATAAATACAAATAAGAGAATAACAATAACCTATGTTTTTAACATCTTACTATATTGCTGCTAACCTTTGCTTTGGTTATTGTTTTAAGGGGAAAAACCTATTGTGTTTTTGAAATGGTTTGTGTTTATTATAAATAATTTAAATGCTTAAGGAATGTTCACAAATAAATATTAAGAACTTACTGCAAATTCTGCCCTCCAGAGATACTTATCATTAACATTTGTTGGACTTCATTCTAGACATAGTTCCTTACATATGCATACAGAGGGTCCCTGACTTACAATATTTTGACTTTAAAATGGTGGGAAAGTGACAACTATTCAGTAGAAATGTAGACAAAACTCAAAAGTTTTTAATTTTTATCTCTTCTGGGTATAGCAATATGCACTGTCACTCTCTCCTTGGCATTGACAATGAGTTGCAGCTCCTAGTTGACCACACAATCATGAAGGTAAACACCAATATACTGATAACCATTCTGTCCTTTATAACCATTCTGTTTTTCACCTTCAGTACAGTATTTAATAAATCACATGAGATATTCAATACTTTATTTTAAAATAGGGTTTGTGTTAGATTATTTCACTCAACTCTAAGCTAATGTAAGTATCCTGAGCACATATAAGGTATGGTAGTCTAAGGTATGATGTTCAGGTTAGGTGTGTTAATTACATTTTTTACTTACTATATTTTCAACTTACAATGGATTTATTAGGAAGAAATCCCATCACAAGTGGAGGAAGATGTCTGTATAGAAAGATAAATAAATGAAAATACCTTTAAGAAAATGGGCCCAATTTTTAATATCTTGAGGAGCCACCATACTGTTTTCCTGAGTGGTTGTACCAGCTTACATTCCCACCAACAGTATAAGAAGGTTCCACTTTCTCTACATCCTTGCCAACATTTGTTGTTTCCCGTTTTGTTAATTTTTGTCATTCTAATTGGTGTAAGGTGGTATCTCTTTGTGGCTTTGATTTGTATTTCCCTGATGGCTAATGATGCTGAACATTTTTTCATGTGTCTGTTAGCCATTTGTATGTCTTCTTTGGATAAGTGTCTGTTTCTGTCTTCTGCCCATTTTTTGACTGCATTATTCATTTTTTGAGTGTTGAGTTTGAGAAGTTCTTTATAGAACTTGGATATCAGTCCTTTATCTGCAATGCCATTTGTAAATATCTTCTCCCATTCCATGGGTTACCTCTTACTTTGTTGACTATTTCCTTTGTTGTGCAGAAGGAATCTTTTCTTTTCTTTTTTTTTTTTTTTGATTTTTAAAAAATTTATTTACTTGACAGAGATACAGGGAGAGAGAGAGGGAACACAAACAGGGAGAGTGAGAGAGGGAGAAGCAGGTTTCCCACTGAGCAGGGAACCTGATGTGGGGCTTGATCCTAGTACCCTGGGATCATGACCTGAGCCAAAGGCAGATGCTTAATGACTGAGTCACCCAGGCTCCCCAGAAACTTCTTATCTTGATGAAGTCCCAAAATTTCATTTTTGCTTTTGTTTCTCTTGCCTTTGGAGACATGTCATGAAAGAAGTTACTTTGGGCAATGTTGAAGAGGTTACTACTTATGTTCTCCTCTAGGATTTTGATGGATTCCTGTCTCAAATGGAGGCCTTTCATTCGTTTTGAGTTTATCTTTGTTTATGATGTACGAGAATAGTCCAGTTTCATTGTTCTACATTTAACTGTCTAATTTTTCCAGGACCACTTATTGAAGAAACTGTCTTTTATCCATTGGCTATTTTTTCCTGGTTTGTGAAAGATTAGTTGACCACAGAGTTGAGGATCCATCTCTGAGGTCTCTATTCTGTTCCATCGGTCTATGTGTCTGTTTGTGCCAATTCCATGCAGTCTTTGTGATCATAGTTTTGTAGAACAGTTTCAGTGAGGCAACGTGATGCCCCAGCTTTGGTTTTCTTTTTCGCCATTCCCCTTGCAACTCTGGGTCTTTTCTGGTTCCATACAAATTTTAGGGTTGTTTGTTCCAGAACTTTGAAAAATGCCAGCGGTATTTTGATAGGGGTTGGATTGAAAATGTAGATTGCTCTGGGAAACACAGACATTTTAACAAAGTTTATTCTTCCAATCCATGAGCATGGAATATTTTTTCACCTCTTTGTGTCTTCCTCAATTTCTTTCATAGATGATCTGTAGTTTCTAGAGTATAAATCCTTTACCTCTTTGGTTAGGTTTATTCCTAGGCAACCTATGGTTTTTGTTGCTATTGTGAATGGAACTGACTCCTTAATTTCTCTTTCTACAGTTACATTGTTAGTGTATAGGAAAACAACTGATCTCTGTGCATTGATTTTATATCCTGCCAGGATGCTGAATTGCTGTATGAGTTCTAGTAATTTGGGGGTGGAGTCTTTTGGGTTTTCCATATAAAGTATCATGTCATCTGTGAAGAAAGAGAGTTTGGTTCTTCTTTGCCAATTTGAATGCCTTTTATTTCTTTTTATTGTCTGATTGCTGAGACCAGGTGGTGAGAGTGGGCATCCCTCTTGTGTTCCTGACCTTAAGGTAATATTCCCGGGTTTTGCCCATAAAGAATGTTATCAGCCATGGCTTTTCATAGATGGCTTTCATTTTATTGAGGAATGTTCCCACTATTCCCATACTCTGGTGAGTTTTAATCAGGAATGGATGTTGTATTTTGTCAAATGCTTTTTCTGCATCGATTGAGAGGATCATATGGTTCTTGTCTTTTCTTTTATTAATGCACTCTATCACACTGATTGATTTGCAAAGGTTGAACGACTCTTGAATCCCAGGAACCCTATTATTCAGCAATTGCACTACTGGGTATTTACCCCAAAGATACAGATGCAGTGGAAAAAAGGAGCACATGCACCCCAGGGTTCATAGCAGCAATGTCCACAATAGCCAAATTGTGGAAAAAGCGACATGCCCTTCAACAGATGAATGGATAAAGATGTGGTCCATATATACAATGGAATAGTACTTGGCCATCAGAAAAGATGAATACGCACCATTTGCATCAACATGGATGGAACTTCAAGGTGTTATGCTAAGTGAAATAAGTTAATCAAAGAAATACAATCATCATATGGTGTCACTCATGTGGAATATAACCATAGTATGGAAGACCATAGGTGAAGAGGGAAAGATCAGAGAGGGAGAAGAACCATGAGATACTATGGACCCTGGGAAACAAACTGAGGGTTTCAGAGGGGAGGGGTTAGATAGAGGGGATAGCTGAGTGGTGGATGTTAAGGAGGGCATATGTTGTGATATGCCCTGGGTGTTATCTGTAACTAATGAATCATTGAACACTACATCAAAAACTAATGATGTATGGGGCACCTGGGTGGCTCAGTGGGTTAAAGCCTCTGCTTTCGGCTCTGGTCATGATCCCAGGTTCCTGGGATCGAGCCCCACATCGGGCTCTCTGCTGCGCAGAGAGCCTGCTTCCTCCTCTCTCTCTGCCTGCCTCTCTGCCTACTTGTGATTTCTGTCAAATAAATAAATAAAATCTTTTTTTAAAAAATTTTAAAAATTTAAAAAAAAAACAAAAAACAAAAAACTAATGATGTACTATACAGTGGCTAACTGAACATAATAATATTTAAAAAAAGAAAATGGACCCATTGTATAGATGCTGTTATTAATCTTATCTATTTATTTATTTATTTGTATTATATCCAGTTAACCACCAGAAGCTACATCTGAGAGAATGAAACTGGGCCACTTTCTTTTTTTAAATATATTTTTCAAAAGTTTAATTAATTTATTTGTATGTGTGAGGGAGAGAGAGAGAGAGAGAGCAGGGGGAAGAGGAAATGGAAAGGGATAAGCAGACTCCATGCTGAGCATGGAGCACAATATGGGGCTTGATCTCATCACCTTGAGATCATGACCTAAGTTGAAATCAGGAGTCAGACACTCATGTATCAACTATGCTTCAACAAAAATGTTTATTTCAATTATTTTGGATAAATGTCTAGAAGTGGGAATGTTGGATGACATCATGGCACTGTTTTTAATATTTGACAAGCCCCCATTTTCTACAGTGGCTGCCCCATTTGATATTCCTATGAGCAGTGCACAGTAGTTCCAATTCCTCTACATCCTTACCAACTCTTGCTGTCTTTTTTTCTTTTTTCTGTTAATACCCATCTTGTCAGGTGTGAGATGATATTCTTCCTGGTTTTGATTTGCATTTCTCTGATGATTGGTGAAATTGGTGATTAGTGAAATAAATAAATATATATATATATATATATATATATACATATATGTATATATATATATATATATATACATATATGTATATATATATATATATACCTGTTGTCCATTTGTATGTTTCCTTTGGAGAAATGTTTATTCAAGTCCTTAGCCCATTTTTAAAATCAGTTAGTTTTTGAAGCAATTGAGTTATATATTTCTTCTTCTTTTTTTAAGAAACATGTTATTTATTTATTTGAGAGAGACAGAGATAGTGAGAGAGAGAGGGAAATAGCAAGAGAGAGAGCACAAGCAGGGGAGAGAGGGGAGAAGCAGGCTCCCTGCTGATCAGGGAGCCTGACATGGGACTCAATCCAAGCACTCTGGGATATGACCTGAGTGAAAGGCAGATGTCCAACTGACTGTGCCACACAGGCATCTGTGTTATATATTTCTTATATATTTTGGAGATTAACCCCTTATCAGATATATAGTGTGCAAATATTTCATCCCACTCTGGAGGTTGTGTTTTTACTCTGTTGATTGTTGATTGTTTCCTATACTGTGCAGAGGCTTTTTAGTTTGATGTAGTCTCACTTGTGTATTTTTGTCTTTATTGCCTGTCAGTTTATATAATTTCCAAGAGATGATTAAGATGAATGTCATGAAGATTTTCCTGTTCTAGGAGAATAAAATTTTAACATCTTAAGCTTAGGTCTTTCATCCATTTTCAGTTTGTTATTGCATATTACACAAGATAAGAATCCAATTTTATTCTTTTGCATGTGGATAGCCAGTTTTCCTGGCACCATTTATGAAGAAACCACCTTTTCCTCCTTGAGTATTCTTGGCACTTTTGTGACAGATCAGTTGACCTGTGTGGACTTATTTCTGGGTGCTCTATTCTTTTTTTTTTTTTTTTTCAGTGCTCCAAGATTCATTGCTTATGCACCACACCAAGTGCTCCATGTAATATGTGGCCTCCTTAATACCCATCATCAGGCTCACCCATCCCCCACCTCCCTCCCCTCCAAAACCCTCAATTTGTTTCTCAGAGTTCACAGTCTCTGATGCTTCATCTTCCCCTCCAATTTCCCCCAATTCACTTTTCCTTTCTTTCTTCTAATGTTCTCCATGTTATTCCTTATGCTCCACAAGTAAGTGAAACCATATGATAATTGGCTTTCTCTGTTTGGCCTATTTCATTCAGCATTATCTCCTCTAGCCCTGTCCATGTTGATACAAAATTTGGGTATTCATCCTTTCTGATGGCTGCGTAATATCTCTGTTCTGCTCCATTGGTCTATGTGTCTGTTTTGTGCCAGTTTCATACTGTTTTGATTACTGTAGCTTCATAATATATTTTGAAACCAGGAAGTGTTATGTTTCTCACTTTGTTCTTCTTTCTTAGGATTGATTTGGCTATTCATAGTCTTTTATTGTTTCATATGAATTGTATAATTGGTTTTTTTTCTATTTTTATAAAAATAACCTTGGGGTTTTGGTAAGAATTGTACTGAATCTGCAGGTTACTTTGGGTAATGTGGACATTTTAACAATACTGAATCTTCCAGTCCATCAACACAAGATGTGTTTCCATTTGTTTGTGTTTTCTTTAAATTTTCATCAATCTTTTGAAGTTTTCAGTATACAAGTTTTCTACCTCCTTAGTTAAATTTAAGTATTTTATTATTTTTAGTGATATTATAAATAGGATTGTTTTCCTAATCTCCTTTTTAGAGTTCATTGTCAATAATTAGAAGTGCAGCTGATTTTTGAAAGTTGTTTTTATATCCTGCAACTTTACAAAGTTTATTTATTAGTTCTAATAGATTTTTAAATGGAGTCTTTAGGGTTTTCTGTAATAAGATCATGTTATCTGCAAACAGGCATAATTTTATTCTTCTTTTGTAATTGGGCAGCGTTTTGTTTCTTTTTCTTGCCTAATTGCTTTGGGTGGGGCCTCTATTACTATGTTGAATGGAATTGTTGAGGTAGAGTAATCCTTGCCTCATTCCTGATCTTAGAGGAAAAGCTTTCAGTTTCTCACTGTTCTGTACAATGGTTGTTGTGAGCTTTTCAGAGATGGCCCTCATTATAATCAGGTACATTTCTTCTATTCCTTGATTGCTGAGCGTTTTTAATATAGAAGGGTACTTATTTCACCAAATGCTTTTTCTCTATCTATTGAGAAGATTATGTAATATTCATCTTTTATTCTGCTAATGTGGTTTTTCACATTAATTGATTTTTGCAAGTTGAATCATTCTTGCATCCCAGTGATAGATACCACTTGATGTCTTATCCTCTTAACATATTGTTTAGCATATTAATTTAGCATATTTTGCTAATATTCTGTTCAGGATTTTTGCACATATATTCATCAGGGATCTTGGTCTGTAGTTTCCTTTATGTGACATTTTGTCTGACTCTGGTATCAGGGTAACACTGGCCCCATAAAGTGAGTCTAGAAGTGCTCACTCGTGTTCAGTGTTTTTGGAGACTTTGAGAAGAAGTGGTATTAATTCTTTAAATGTTTGGTAGAATTCACCAGTGAAGCTGTCTGGTCCCAGGCTTTTCTTTTTGGAAGTTTTTGTTTACTAATGCATTCCTTGTTATATTCTGTTCAGAATCGTGTTTCTTCATGATTTAGTCTTGGTAGGTTCTGTATTTCTGGGAATTTATCATTTATTCTGGGTAATCCAGTTTGTTGGTGAATTATAATTTATAAGAGTTTTCAATAACCCTTTCTATTTCTGTGACATGAGTTATGGTGTTTCTTTCATTTGTGATTTTATTTGACCTTCGCTTTTTTTTTTCCCCTTAGTTCAGCTAAGTGTTTGTCAATTTTGTTTACTTTTTCAAAATACAAACTCAGTTTCACTGATTTTTTTCTATAGGTTTTATATTTTCTATTTAATTTATTTATGCTTTAGTTTTTGATACTTCTTTCCTTTACTAACTTGGGGTTTAATTTGTTCTTTTTTCCCCCAGGACCTTGAAATGTAAAGTTCATATTCTTAGTATTTATTTAGAAGGGGAAAGGGAAAGAACTTCCTTACAATTTACTTAACTTTTGATTCTGAGGTAGTATTGAAAATTCTAAAAAAAATCTAAAAGAACTTATTGAATCACATATGTAACCATATAGATTTCTTTTAGCATAATAATAATAATTTTTAGATAGTTTCTTTTAGAAAAATTTTTAGAAATTTTTAGAATTGTGAACTTTGATGTTTTATTTCAGAATTGCATGTTTCTTTTATTGGTTGTCAGATTTTGAAATTTACAGAATTACATTATCTGTGGGTGAATTCTTTGCTGTGGTGTAACACATAACATTTACCCTCTTAAAAATGTAAATGTACAGGGGATCCTGGGTGGCTCAGTGGGTTAAGCCTCTGCCTTCAGCTCAGGTCATGTTCTCAGGGTCCTGGGATTGAGCCCCATATCAGGCTCTCTGCTCAGCAGGGAGCCTGCTTCCCCCTCTCTCTCTGCCTGCCTCTCTGCCTACTTGTGATCGATCTCCCTTTGTCAAATAAATAAATAAAATCTTTTTTTAACAAATAAAATCTTTTAAAAAATTTAAATGTACAGTACAGTATTGTTAACTATAAGCTCAAAGGTATACAACCAATTTGTAGAAATTGTTCATCTTGTATAATTGAAACATTATATCTGTGGAATAGCAACTCCCATTTCCCTCTTCCCTAATCCCTGGAAACTACTTTTCTATTTTTGGCTTCTATCATATTTTAGATACTTCATATACATGGAATCATCCAGCATTTGTTCTTATGTAACTGGCTTACTTCATTTAGCATAATGTCCTTAAAGTTCATCCATGTTTTTTCATATGGTTAAATCTCCTTCTTTTTTCTTTTTAATCTTGATGCCACCATATAAATAATTTTTAAGCTTTTATTTTGATTCCAGTTAACATACAGTGCTAAATTAGTTTCAGGTGTACAAGATAGTAATTTGACACTTCCATACAACACCCGGTATTCATCACAACAAGTGCACTCCTTAATCTCCATCACCTATTTAACCCATCCTCCCAACCACCTCTCCTCTGGTAACCAACAGTTTGTTCTCTACAGTTAATAATTTGTTTCTTTGTTTGCTTCTTTCTCTCTTTTCTTCCCTTTGCTTGTTTTGTTTCTTAAATTTGACATAGGAATGAAGTTATATGGCATTTTTCTTTCTCTAACTGATTTATTTCCCTCAGCATAATACTCTCTAGCTCTATCCATATCATTGCAAATGGCAAGGTTTCATTATATTTATGCCTAATATGTGCCACTTCTTCTTTGTCCATTCATCTGTTGATGGGCACTTAAGCTGTGTACATAGTTTGGGTATTATAAGTAATGATGCTGTAAACATCAAGGTGCATGTATCTCTTTGAATCAACATTTTTTAATTTTGGGGGTAAATGCTGAGTAGGGCAATTTCTTGATAATCAGGTAGTTTAATTTTTAAATTTTTTAGTAACCTCCATACTGTTTTCCAGAGTGGCTGCATCACTTTACATTCCCACCAGCAGGTTAAGAGGGTTCCCCTTTCTCTACATCCTCACCAAAACCTCTTGTTTCTTGTTGATTTTAGACATTCCAACTGGTGTGAGGTGAAACCTCATTGTAGTTTAGATTTGTTTTTTCTTAACAATCAGTGATGTTGGGCATCTTTTCATGTGTCTTTTGTCTATCTTTACATTTTTGTAAAAATGTCTATTTATGTCTTCTGTTCATTATTTATTGGATTATTTTTTGTGTATTGAGTTTTATAAGTTGTTTATGTATTTTAGATATAAACCCATTATCAGTTATGTCATTTGCAAATATCTTCTCCTATTCTGTAAGTTGACTTTTAGTTTTGTTGATTGTTTCTTTTGCTATGCAGAAGCTTTTTATTTTGATAAGTTCTAATATTTTATTTTTGTTTTTGGTTCCCTTGCCTCAAGAGAGATATCTAGAAATAAGTTGCTATTGCTGATGTCAAAGAGGTTACTACCTGTATTCTCCCCTAGCATTTTTATGGTATCATGTCACATATTTAGGTCTTTCATCCATTTTGAATTTATATCTGCATTTGATGTGAGAAAGTGGTCCAGTTTCATTCTTTTGCATGTTGTTATTCAGTTTTCCCAACAGCATTTCTTAAGGAGACTCCTTTTCCATGGAATATTCTTTCTTGCTTGAAGATTATTTGACCATAGAGTTGTGGGTTCACTTCCAGGCTTTCTACTCTGTTCCATTGATCTATGTATCTGTTTTTGTGCCAGTACCATACTGTTTTGATCATTACACCTTTGTAATATAACTTGAAGTCTGGAATTGTGATACCTACAGCTTTGCCTTTCTTTTTCAAGGTTTCTTTTATTACTCAGAGTTTTTGTGGTTCCATACAAATTTTAGGATTGCTTGTTCTTGTTCTGTGAAAAATGCTGGTGGTATTTTACTGGTATTGCATTAAACGTGTAGATTGCTTTGGATAAACATTTTAACAATATTTGTTTTTGTAATCCATGAGCATGGATGTCTTTCCATTTCTTTATGTCATCTTCAGTTTTTTTCATCAATGTTTTATAGTTGTCACTCATCTTTCATCTCCTTGATTAGGTTTATTGTTAGATATCTTATGGGTTTTGCTGCAATTATAAATGGGATTGATTCCTTAATTTATCTTTCTGTTCCTTCATTATTGGTGTATAGAAATGCAATTTCTCTACATAGATCTTGTATCTTGTGAGTTACTGAATTTGTTTATTAGTTTAGCATTTTTTTTCTGCATCTTTTGGGCTTTCTATATAGAGTATCACGTCACCTGCAAATAGTGAAACTTCTTTCTTGCCTATTTGAATGCCTTCTTTTTCCTTTTGTTGTCTGTTTGCTGTGGCTAGGGCTTCCAGTACTATGACAATAATAGTCATGAGACTGGATACCCTTGTCTTGTTCATGACCATAGAGGAAAAGCTCTCAGTTTTTCCACTTTAAGAATAATATTACCGGTGAGTTTTCCATATGTGGCCTTTATTATGTTGCAGTATATTACTTCTAAACCTACTTTTTATCATAAATAGATGTACTTTGTCAAATATTTTTACTGCATCTATTGATATGATCATATGACTCTTATTCTTTTGTTTATTAATGTGGTATATCGCATTGGTTAATATGCAAATATTGAACCACCCTTGCAACCCAGAAATTTTTTAAATATTGTGAGAAGAATAGGTATTAACTCTTCTTTAAATATTTGGAATAATTCATCTGTCAAACTATCTGTTGCTGGACTTTTGTTTTTGGGGTTTTTTTTTAATTCCTGATTCAATTTCTGTACTGGTGATGGGTATGTTCAAATTTTCTATTTATCATGGTTCAGTTTTATTAGTTTATATATTTCTAGGAATTAATAATTTCTTCCAGTTTGTCCAATTTTTTGGTCTACAGTTTTTCATAATATTCTCTTATAATTGCTTGTATTTCTGTGGTGTTGGTTGTTATTTCTTCTCTCTCATTTGTGATTTTATTTATTTGGCTCCTTACTCTTTTCTTTCTGATAATTCTGGGAGGTTTGTCAATTTTATTAATTTTTTCAAAACCAGCTCCTGGTTTCATTGATCTGTTATGTTGTTTTTGTTTGTTTGTTTGTTCATTTGCTTGTTTGCTTTTGGTGTTTGTTTGTTTGTTTGTTTTAATTCCTGTATCATTTATTTCTGCTCTAATCTTTACTACTTCCTTCCATCTGCTGGCTTTAGGCTCCATTTTTTATTTGTTTGTTTGTTTTCTCACTCCTTTAGCTGTTTGTTAGGTTGTTTATTTGAGATTTTTCTAGATTATTGCAGTAGGTCTGTATTGCTATATACCTTTCTTTCAGCACTGCTTTTGTTGCATTGCAAACGTTTTGGAATATTGTTTTTTTCACTTTCTTCTTTGATTTGTTAGTTGATCCATTCATTGTTTAGTAGCATGTTGTTTAACCACCATGTATTTGTGGTATTTCCAAATATTTTCTTGTGGTTGATTTCTAGTTTCATGATATTGTGGTCAGAAAAAGTGTATGGCATGAATTCAGTCTTTTTTGTTTTGTTGAAGCCTTTTTTGTGACCTAATATGTGATCTATTCTAGAGTATCCCATATGCACTTGGAAAAAATGCGTATTCTGCTGTTGTAGGATGGAAGGTTCTAAATATATCTGTTAAGTACATGTGGTCAAGTATGTCATTCCAAGCCAATGTTTCCTTGTTTACTTTCTGTTTAGATGATCTGTCCATTCAGATAAGTGGGTATTAAAATCCCCTACTATTATTGCATTATTATCACCAATTAGTTCCTTTATATTCCTTGAAAACTGTTTTATATATTTGGATGTTTCCATGTTGGGGCCGTAAATATTTACAATTGTTAGATCTTCTTGTTATGTTGTTCCCTTTATGATTACATAATGTACTCCTTTTTTCTCAAGATTTTTTAAAATTTATTTATTGGACAAAGAGAGAGTGAACATAAGCAGGGACTAGGAGAAGCAGGCTCCCCACTGAGCAGGGAGTCTGATGCCAGACTCGATCCCAAGACCCTGAGATCATGACCTGAGCAGAAAGCAGGTACTTAACTAACTGAGCCACCCAGGCAAACCCACATAATATCCTTCTTTATCTGTTTTTTTACAGTCTTGTTTTAAAGTCTAGTTTGTCTGACATAAATAGTGCCATTCTGGTTTTCTTTTGACATCCATTTGCATGATAAGTGTTTCTTCAATCCTTAACTTTCAATCTGTAAGTGTCTTTAGGTCTAAAACAATTCTCTTGTACTCATCATATAGATAGGTCTTTTTTAAAGTCCATTCTGACACTCATTGGAGCATTTATTCCATTTACACTCCAAGTAATTATTGGTAGATATGTATTTATTGCCATTTTATTACGTGCTTTTTGTTTCTGGAGATTTTATCTGATCCTTTCCTGTCTTTGTCATTTTTGCCCTATCCTTTCAACTGATAGGGTTGAATTTTTTAATATTTCTTGCAGGGCTGGTTTAATAGTCAAGAGCACCTTTAGTTTTTGTTTGCTTGGCAAACTTTTTATCTCTGCTTTCATTCTGAATAATAACCTTGTTGGATAGAGTATTCTTTTCTTTTAAAGATTTTATTTATTTATTTGAGAGAGAGAGAGAGCAAGAGTGAGCACACAAACATGGGGTTGGGGGGGGAGAGGGAGTAGCAGACTCCCTGCTAATCAGGGAGCTCCACCTGAGGCTCAATCCTGGGACCTTGAGATCATGACCTGAGCCGAAGGCAGATGCTTAACTGACTGAGCCACCCAAGTGCCCCAGATAAAGTATTCTTGGTTGCAGATATTTTTCCACTCAGCCACTGATGGCATTCCCTTCTGGCTTGGAATGTTTCTGTTGAGAAATCTCCAACTAGCCTTATCAGTTTTCCCTTGAAAGTTAAGGACTTTTTTTGTCCTTCTGCTTTTCAGATTTTTTTCTTTATTACTATATTTTGCAAATTTAACTACAATTTGTCTTGATGTTGGCCTGCTTTTGTTGAATTTGATGGGAGTTCTTTGTGTCTTTCTGTGTGTGTGTGTGTGTGTGTGTGTGTGTGTGTGTGTTTTAACTTTACTTCTTCAGTGTTCCAAGATTCATTGTTTATGCATCACATCAGTGCTCAATGCAATATGTGCCTTCTGGATCTGGATGTTTGTTTCCTTTTTGAGATTAGTTAAGTTTTCTGAATTTATTTCTTGAAATAAATTTTTTTCCTCCCCTTTCTCTTCTCTTCCACAACTCCTACAATATTAACATTATTACACTTGATAAAGTCACTGAGTACTTCAAGTCTATTCTTGTGTTGCATAATTCTCTCTTTTGTTCAGCTCCATTATATTCCATTATTTTGTGTTCTGTGTTTAGGCTGAAGGACAGGAGAGAGAAATGGTGTCAGCCAGTTCCTTTGGGAGATTTTGCAATGTAATTTCCATTCACTAAATTAGAAGCCAAGAACAAGCTATCTATCCATCATCTCCATGGATGGAGATACAGTAGCCAGTTTTGGTACAAAGAGTTATTCAGATTTTTGTTCACAGACAGGCAGAACAGTATGGGATTTTAGCTTCTTGCAGACAGCCATGTTCTGAATCTTGTTTAGATTTGGGATATGTTATTTTAACTCTTGTTCATTGGAGCAAATATTAAATCCCTAACTCCTATCATGCGCTGAATCACTACACCTTCACTTCCTACTTACTGCTATGTGTTCCTGCTCCCATTAAGGCTTCATTTAATGCTTTAGAGATTAGGTCTAAATATTTTATAATCTCGTAGGCATTTTAATCTGCCCAGAGAGTAGTAGAAGGATTTCCATATGTGTTCTACCTGCAATTTTGACCTCAAGAACAAACCATAAACTATCGGGAGCCACAAGACAATAGTTGAACAGAACCAGGGCCTAGAAATAATAGAATGTTAATTGATATATCGTACTTTTAGACTATGCAATTATAAAATAAAGCTTGGGAATTTGGAAATGTGTAGATGAAAACACGTGAGCGAAAAGTTGCATCTCAAGTCTGGCATTGCTATTAAGCTTGGAACAGGACCAGAATAATAATGAGAAAACAAGTAGAAAACAATTGTTTTCGGTGGGGGCGCGAATTCCCGGTGTGACTGGAGGGATAGGTGTCAGGAGCTGCTGGCCGCTGGGCCAGATGTCAAGCCTCATGGATTCAGCTGGAGGTACATGTGCACATGGAGCCCCTGACCAGCTGTTCTTCCCTGTCCGATTTACCTGCCTGCAGTCCAACTGTAACTTCTCCACGTTTCTTTGATGCTCTGCCCGGTGATCTACACATGGAAGGTATTCAACAAAAAATGCTTTTTTGTGCTTCAACATCCTTTTGGGTCCTTTCTAATCAGCAGACGAATCACAAAGACTGATTCTGGGGGCCTAGAGTGAAACCTAGGAATCTGCATGTTTAATGAGATTGAAAACAGAGCTTCATGGTCTAAGCGGCTCCTGAATGATTTCTTTCTGCTAAATCCTGTAGTACTTCACTACCTGGAGGGTCTGCATAGAAGCTGTGTGTGTGAATGAAGGAGGAGAATTTGCTTCAGTTCTTGATTCCTAGGAGAGCCGTAGAAAGAATCTGAACTCCAATCACCCATGAAACCAGCCTGAGATCAGAATTCTACCCGTCAGGATCTCTACAGGGGCAGAAGATGCCTGTGGGACGTCAGGATCTCTATGGGGGCAGAGGATGACAGTGGGCAGTTTTTTGTGTTTGTCTGTATTTGTTTGTATACTTCACAAAACTTACCTTGGGGCCCATTTGGGCTGAGCCTTCTCTTTTGTCCTTCTTTCTTTTTCCTGTCTCTCTTTCTCTTTCTCTCTCTCTCTCTCTCTCTTTCTGATTTCTCTCTTTCTTTTTTACTTTTATTTGGGTGGGGACTCTTGATTGCTCAGAAGCATTCCAGGGTGCACCTTCACTGCACCAAGGTAGATACATCCAGCTACAACCATTCAGCCATCGCTCACCAAAATGACTAGGAGGAGGAATGCCCAGCAGAAGAAAAATTCAGAGGATGGGTCCTCTGCAACAGAGCTAATGGCTACTGACATAGACATTATGTTGGAAAGGGAATTCAGGCTAACAATTATCCAGGCAATAGCTAGGTTGGAGAAAGCCATGGACGACCAAATGGAATTGATTAGGGCAGAACTGAAAGCCACCAGGGATGATGTTCACAATATTAGGGCAGAACTGAAAACCACCAGGGATGATGTTCACAAGGCTCTCAATGAGTTCCAATCTAATCTAAATTCTCTAAAAGATAGGGTAACTGAGACAGAAGATGGAATTAGTGATCTGGAGGACAAACAGATAGAGAGAAAGGATCAGGAGGAAGCCTGGAACAAACAGCTTAGAAGCCACGAAAACAGAATCAGGGAAATAAATGATGCCATGAAACGTTCCAATGTCAGAATTATTGGAATACCTGAAGGGGAGGAGAAAGAAAGAAGTCTAAAAGATATTATTGAACACGTTCTTCATGAATTTTTCCAAATATCGCAAATGGAAACAGCGCTCATGTACTGGAGGCAGAACGGTCCCCCCCCCAAGATTTTAGATTCTCAAAACACCTTGAGACACCTGATAGTAATAATGAGGAATTATAATTCTAGAGAAACTCCCTTGAAGGCAGCTAGAAAAAAGAAGCTCCTTACGTACAGAGGAAAACCCATCAGAATAACGTCAGACCTGTCCACAGCAACCTGGCAAGCCAGAAAGGGCTGGCAAGATATATTCAGGGCACTAAATGAGAAGAACATGCAGCCAAGAATACTTTATCCAGCAAGACTGACATTCAAAATGGATGGAGAAATAAAGAGTTTCCAAGACCAGGAAGGCTTAAAACAGTTTGCAAACACCAAGCCGACATTGCAGGATATATAAAGGGGGGTTCTATAAAGGAGGAAAAACCCCAAGAATATCATTGTACAGAAATATAGAGACAATCTACAGAAAGAAAGACTTCAAAGGTAACACGATGTCAATAAAAACGTACCTATCGATAATCACTCTCAAAGTGAATGGGCTAAATGTGCCCATAAAATGACACAGAGTTGCAGATTGGATAAAACGACAGGGCCCATCCATATGTTGTCTACAGGAGACCCATTTCGAACCTAAGAATATACCCAGATTGAAAGTGAAGGGATGGAGAAATATCTTTCATGCCAATGGGCCTCAAAAGAAGGCCGGGGTAGCGATTCTCATATCAGATAAATTAGATTTTAAGCTAAAGACTGTAGTCAGAGATACAGAAGGACACTACATCATTCTTAAAGGGACTATCCACCAAGACGATCTAACAATTGTAAATATCTATGCCCCCAATATGGGAGCAGCCAATTACATAAGAAAACTATTAATCAAGATAAAGAGTCATATTGATATGAATACATTGATAGTAGGAGATCTTAACACGCCTCTCTCAGTAACAGACAGATCATCCATGCAGAAAATCAATAAAGAAACAAAAGCATTGAATGACACATTGGACC
>PISX010023450.1:0-12615 GCA_004024625.1 Mellivora capensis
GAGGCATAATACTCCATGGTGTATATGGACCACATCTTCTTTATCCATTCGTCTGTTGAAGGGCATCTTGGTTCTTTCCACAGTTTGCTCTTTTGGCCAAAACTTGCAAATAGGGCCAATAACTTCTTCATTTTTATATTTGTCACCAGGGCCCTCTCATAAGAGAGCATTGATTTTCTTTCCATGAGTTTCACTGTGAAAAACCAAGATGGCGGTGTACGTGTCAAGTCAGTTAGACTTGAAGTTCGATTTTTGGCAGGAGCTGGGGATGGAAACAAAGATTTTGAAGATAGTGGGGAGAGAAAGTTATCAAGGGCTCCCAATTAACATATGTAAAAGAAATATAAGCAAATCCTTACCATTTATAATGGGAGTGGTGGAGAATATACATAGGGGTGAGAATGATGTGCTAAAATCCTTGTTTATCCCCATAAAACACATGATATTGGAGCCTCAATATTCTCATATGTAAATTGGGAATGAGGATAAATAGGCTTTTAGGTGTCAGGCATTAAATGACAACCTATCTGGAGCATCTGGTACAACATCTGGCACATTCTTTCTGGAGGAAGTGTTCAGTCTGTGTATGCTGAAAAGAGAGTGCTAGATTGGCAGTCACGGTTTAGCTTGAGGGAAGATTTAATGTTGCTTTTCACATGGGACACAGCCCCAGCAGTCTTCAAGGGAAGTTATTGCACCTGGCTCCAGAAGCAGAGCTGACATTTTTGACAGGACCTTAAGTGCAGCTCTCCCTAGGGTGTCATAACCAAGACAAGATGGGGCAGGTGGCAGTAATTGGCATCACATCCACTCAGGGATTGGATATAACCTGGATTACCATAGAATTCTTTTTTTTTTTTTTTAAGAGAGACTTCTATGAGTCTTAGCCAGTTCTAAACCCTTTGATAATCATTTCTATCATCAATTACACAGCTGAAGGTTGAAAGGAAAGGCGGTGTTTTCTTAGGAATAAGACGACTTGACCTTATACTTCCCAAAGAGAGCAGTGTGGTGTTACAGCTACCGGTTCAACATCCCTGATTCACTGCTCAGACGTACAGACTGGTGTTTAGACCCACAAGGTGCCACTCTGTTTCCTGATACAATCCAAGTGACTTCTACAACTCCAGGTTCCCTGGACACACCATGTTCTTTCATACCCTCATACTTTGGTGCTTGTGATTCTTAAACTTAAAAAAATTCTCTTGCCTTTCCCACTTCTAATAACATGCATCTTTAGGAGGCAACAAAGACTAAACCTAGAACCCAGGGCACATTTCTTGTCCTTTCTGGTCCTCAGATTTCTTACGTGCAAAATGGGAGTAAAACCTAGCATGAGGGGCCAAAATCGGGCTTTAAGACAATATGTATAAATGGCAACACAGAGCGTGGCAGAAGTAATCATGGTGTGTTCAGGGCTCTCAAGCCAGACCTGATCTGCCCTTGAGATTAACAGCAGCACAATGTCTCATTTCTTAAAGAAATGATAGGTAGATAGATAGATAGATAGATAGACAGACAGACAGAGAGACACCAAAAGCAATACTTGACAATGTGAAATTTGCTGATGGTTCTGTGGGGAGACAGAGGATGTGTTTACTTTGCTTAGCATCATTCACCTTCCACAGAGGTCAATTTTCAACTCTATTTAAAAGCCTGATTATAATCTGAGTAAAAAAAAGAAGAGAATATAACATTTGTGAAGAAATAAGATCAAATGAATAGTAATCACTTTAAAAGGTGTGTCTCTGTATTTAGGTAGGGTTCTTCAGAGAGACAGAACCAGTAAGAGATATGTATGTGTATGTACAAAATCTATCATAAGGTACTGACTCATGAGATTATGGAAACTAAGAAGTCCCCTGATGTGCCAACCACAGGCCCAACAGAGCCAGTGACATAGCCCAAAGGCCTGAGAGGCAGAGAGAGCTGATGGGGCAGGTTCTAGTTGAGGGTCTAAAGGCCTGAGCACCAGAAGCATGAGGACAAAAGAAGATGAATATCCCAGCTTTAACAGTGAAATGAGTGCAAATCTTCCTCTACCATTTTGTTCCATTCCAGCCCTCAGAGGACTAGGTGATGCCTACCCACACTGGGGAAGGTCATCCACTCTACTCAGTCCACCGATTTAAATGTTAATCGCTTCCAGAAACACCCTCACAGACACACCCAATAATGATGTTTAACCAGCTATCTGGGCATCCCTGGTGCAGTCAAGTTGACACATAAAATTAGCCCTCATGGTCCCAAAGGCTTAGACCAGGCAGGCATTTGTGAAGAGTGAGGTACTTGTGAAAGCACCTGTTTCTGGGGAGGAAGTCAACCCAGTTCTCAGTCAGGGACACAGGAGACAGGGCTTATTCAGAGGACTTCCTCCTCTCACCTCACATTAGCAATCATTAATTTAACAAGTATTTACTAAGCATCTACTCTGTATCAGGTAGTGGCAAGCAAAGACAACGAGATGAGGCAGAAGTCCCCGCTCTCTCATCGAGATGACACCTTAATGTAGGAAAACAAATTCACACGAATGAATGTGCTGTAACAATGAATTCAGTATATATGAAGCTAAGAAGAAAGAAGAGGAGGATCTATTGTAGGCTGAGGAGGGGATGTAGAAAAAGCCTCTGCAAGTGACCCGAAATCTTAGAAACAACTGACTTTTCAGTAGGGCAAAGTGGGTATTTTCTTGCTCTCCTTTTCTTTTTAGTTATAAAAGAGAAAACATGACCACTTTCCATTTGAAAGAAATCCTAGATGATAAGGCTTCACTTACTACTTCATGTCAATAGAGTCCAGAAACAGTAAAATCCTAGTCCTAGTGAAATTGGGCAGGGCTCAGCCATCCTCCTAATGCTGGGAATGAATATTCAGATCTGGAAGCTACCGTAGATTTGGTTGGTGTCAAGAAGATAGAGAAGCAGAAGAATACATATTTAATGATAATCCCTTACAGATAAGCAGAAGGCTTTTTTTCTAAATTATTAATACAGATAACAATTGAAGTAATAATAATGATGATGATAGGGCTTTTGACCATGTGCTGGATCCTGTTTGAGGCACGTCCTGTACAAAATGTCATTTCATGCCGATAACAGTTTGTATTATTCACATACGTATCCAAAGGCTTTGTCTAAAGAGCCATGAAAAACTGTGAATTGGTTCCGGTCAGTACGATTCTCCGAGAAGCTGAAGGAGAGGGAAGCATGGATAGAAATTGTCAGTGAGGGGAAGATGGCGGTCCTGGCTCCAGGTGGGGCTGGCACAGGCGGGATTCCAGCAGCTCCAGGTGTCACCGTCAGGCGACGTGTCAGAGAGTCACCCTAGCGCTAGCACAGGTATTAATTAATGTGTTTAATCATTCACTCAACAAAAATGTTGTAACATTAAACATATGTTAATGATGTATCAGTGAGTAATTACTATTACTATCTAGAGCACTATTACAAAGATCCAGGGAATCCCAGGAGGGTTTAGTCTCTGGTCATCTAGGGATACCCACGTGGTCCCAAGAGTGAGAGTGGAGCCCATAGGCCAGATATGTGTGCTTCCTGATCTAATCCGACTCTTGTGTTTTCCATACAGGAAAAGGGAGGCCTAACAAAGACAATCACCTACTCAAATCTAGTGGCAAAGTCACAATCCCAGTCAAGTTGCTAGCCGCCTGGGCAACTGCATTTTCAAGGTGCAAAGCTACCCCATGTCTGAGATCAGACTGACAACTTGGATCAGCTGCTTTAAGGATTGAAATGGGGTTCAGTCCCCCAGTGATCACAAGCCCGTGAACGTGTGTGGAAAATGCCCCCCTGCAGTGTGATCACTAGAACTAGACAAGGTAGTGTGCATGACTCAGCACAGATCATCTCCACTTGTTGAAAAGCAAGTCAGAGCCTAGGCCTGACCTATAAAAGAAACAAAGGCATTTTCTCTCCAGAAAAAAAGTGATCATCAGCTCGCGGTCAGGCTGCTTTTCAAGTCCCATTCTCCCTCACTTTGACATTAAGCAACTCTCAAATGCCCATGAAAAGAAAGGAAGGCTACTTAGATTTACTTTATTCTTATGAAGCATGGAGTTTGTGAGTTGTGTACTTCCTATCAGTTTTTAAGGCTATTTTATGAAAGCAAAAGAACTACCCTCAGAGTCTTGGAGCAGTTTCTCAAAAACTCTAAGCAAAGCAGGGGTGCGTGGGTGGCTCAGTGGACTGAAGGTTTGACTTGGCTCAGATCATGATTTCAGGGTCCTGGGATGGAGCCAGGCATTAGGTTCCCTGCTCAGCAGGACGCCAGCTTCTCCCTCTCCCTTTGCCCCTCCCCAACCCCTCCTCCACTCATGCTCCAACCCCCAATAAATAAAATCTTTGAAACAAAAAAATTCCAAACAAAACAGTTCAAGCATCAAGCAGCAGAACATGAAACAGAGTACTCCACCAGTTATCTGAATAAACTGGGTTTTAATCCTGGTCTACTATAACCTTGGACAAGAACCATGGTCTCTAGGCTTTGCTGTCCTCCTTTGTTAAAAGATGAGCTTTAATGTCCCTTGCTGCTCTACCTTTTTGCAAGTTTTAATTAAAAACCTGCATAAAGTACACGAGGTTATACCAAGGCATAGCACACACGCTCTCCATCTAGAGGACTGGAGAATCAAGGTTCACAGTAAAAGGCTATCTGCCCATCCCAAGCCAAGTGCCAAAGGATCTCTGAGGGGAAATTCCAGGCTGGTTCCCAGGCTGTTTTCCTAGGAATCCTCATTCCATTTAAGCACATAAAAGGGGCTTTTTCATATGTTAATATTTGAATATCCCAAGTCTAACACTTCCCCACCAAAATAGAACAATTTTGTACCTCCATAAACTCTTTACAAAAGGTTTCTTAAAACCCTCAAATTTATAAATTTAAAGTACAGAATACAATTTCTATCATTTTTAAAGAGAAAAAAAAGGAAAATGTGAGTAGTCTAAATGAATCATGTCACAAATAGAATATGTAGTATTCTGTGTATAATATAAAATATAATATGTATAATTTTGAATTTAAAAAGCCATTTTATGGGCTTCATCTCATTGGCAATCACTTTTTTCAGTCTTAAATTAACGTAGGCAAAATTAAGTTCTGTGTGAGTCCAGTTCTCTGCATGGGAAACATATGTATAGATTTGTGTGGTCCCTATGACAACAGTCAGGACAGAGGATGATTTCATCACTCCCAGTAACTCCCTAGGCTGTCCCTTTGCAGTTATCTCCTTCCCCCACACTTGACCCATAGCAACGAACTGATGTATATTCTGTCACTACAGTATGGGGGGGCAATAATATATACATGCTATCATACATTACATAACTTTTTGAAACAGGCTTCTTTCACTCACCATGGGATTCCTTCAAGCAGCCATCAATCGATATTTCATTTTTTATCGGTGAATAGTATCCCATCAGAGTGATGCACTGCCATTTATCCACCTGTTGAAGAACATTTGGGTTGCTTACAGTTTGGGTCCATTATAAATACAGCTGATATAAAAATGTGTAAAGTTTTATGTGAACATAAGTCCTTAGTTCTCTGCATAAAAATGGATCAAACTGTGTATGTAGTTTTAACTTTATATAAGCTGTCAAACTGCCTTCCAGAGTGGCTGTACCATTCACAGGCATCTTAACATTAAAATGACCCGTATTTTCCTTAACTGGCACCACCTGTCTCTTGGTTCGGCTCCACCCTCTTCCTCAAATATTCTACCCTATTACCCAGCCAAACCACCAGATCTGTGCAGCCCCAAAACCCACAAGGGGTCCCTTTCCCATTTAGGCTTCTGTTTCCTCTGCCCAAAATAGACAACCTTTCTGGAAAGCTTAGTGTTTCTAAAACATAATTTGGACTGAAACTCTGCTTCTTTAACCTTCATTCAAGCAGAATAATGTTTTTTGCATTATTCCCTAATCAGCCTTCCTCCACCAAATTCTGGCTATGGACAAGGCAATAACTGAGAACTATTTGATGTTCTAACTTCATTCACTCACACATTAAGCAAGTATTTATTATCTACCAAGTTTCAGGCATCGCCTACATTCTGAGCAAGAGCCCGCCCAGAATCCAGCATAAGATAAGCAATTAGATGTATCCTGGGTTCGTGACCTAAATGACATGGTCATGGTGGCACATGCTTTAAAAATTAAAAACTGGATCTATCAATTGCTCATTCAGTTATTTCTCATTAAACCACACCTTACCCAGGGGATACTGAATTATTTTAAAAATTCTTTGGAGGAAAGGCGCTCTTTTATTAATCTTTACATCACATGAGCTGACACATAAGTGCTCAGAAAATATTTGTTGGAATGCATGGACTTGGCTAGTGGCAATTGTATTTTACAGTGGTCTATTTGCAATTTGATACAAAATCAAGCTGTTTTTTAAAATATTTTATTGGACACTAAGGTTTTTGTTTTTATATTGGAAGATTTAGTCCAACAAAAATTATGTCTCCTCATCATAGTCAAGGTTTCCTTAAACATAAAGTAAAGTCTATTCTTCCATTTCATATTTCATGCAGTAAGCATATTTCCTCTATAGCAGCTCATTTTCTTTGGCACCTGCGATTAGCTTAAATAATTGAGTAGAGTCGGCAACAGCCGTCTGTGATGTCTGTGCTAGTGTCTAGATAATAAAGCATTGCAGTAATTCAGTCATTTTGTTCAAATAGCTGCTGTTTTAATAAATACCCATTAAACCTGTTGTTTGACTAATGTATCATTTATTCATCAAACACGCATTGAATGCCAGCGCCGTACTAGGTGCTGGGACTGCAGAGGCAAATAACAGGATGTCCCAAACATGCTGAATGAGAAAGGGACACTGTGTAATCTAGTCCAGGAAGGATGGGACATGTGGTTACTGAGTGAATGCCTTCTGCAGAAATTTGAACACTACCACCTACCTCTGTATTTTTGTCTGTATTTTTTTTGTTTCAGGTTCAACAAAATCAAATCCTTTAAGGTTTCTTAAAGACTTCCAATGAAGTATGTTGGATTTAGCCAACAGTTCCACATTTTCAGGTACTCTCTGAATCTAAGTGTGATTAATATTCTAAAATGAAGTTAAACATAAGCAATCATGTTTTGAAGCACTATATTTTTAATGTGTTTATATTAAAAACTGGCTTAATGAGATACCTGGGATATTAGACATTTTCTCTGTCCCTTTCATTAGTTACAGCTGAACAAGTGTCTATAGTACGTAGGTCGATATATACAACCACCACCACCATCTCTTTCTACATGGAGTTCACCGTCTAAAGTGGAAATAGATGGGAAAATGTGATTATACTACAGGAGTACCAAAAAAAGAGACATTAGCTTTGTTTGCAGGAAAGGAGTCAGGAATTACCTTATAGAGTAAAAGATACTTAAATGAATATTGATGGATTATTAGGTATTTATCAGACAGACAAGGGACTAGAAGCATTTATAGAGGAAAAACAAGGAATTAGAAATGGCCTGGGCATTTTGAGGAAACTCACAATTTTTGAGTATTTAATGATGCCTAGAGGGGCTAGTACAATCTATCACTGGTAGAATATATGGAATCTTTCTCTATTTTTTCAACTGATGCATTTGAAGTACCTTGAAGGGTGCCTGAGTCACAGTGGGTGCTCAGTAAGTGCTTATTGAATGAGAAGCAAGAGATATTGGCAAGCAGGAGGCAAATAATTAAGAGGCAAAGCTGAAACTAGAGGTCAGAAGGAGGGTGGGTGGATTTCCAGGAGAGGGTCTGGTGGTCATGGCTGCAGGAGTCATTAGATCTTGGAGACTATGATTCAGGAACACACTGAGAGCATTCACGTTCCCACCTTCCCTACAAACAGCTTCATATCCAGTACCTAGGCCCTTGCCTGATACGTGTAAGAAATCTATCAATATTTGTTGAATGTACAAATAAAGCTTTTCCTCCTCAAATGTGATTGGTACCTTTTTCCCACTCAATCTGAGAGTAGAGACAGAGACAAGGGCGGGGGAGCATAAATTGTCTAACATGTTTTTTTCCAAAATTTTAATTTTTCTTTCTCCAGAAAGAAGAAAAAAGAAATAATAAAATAGCCTCTACATATATGGTCAATTAATTTTTGACAAAGTCTCTCAGAATATCCAATGGGGAAAGAATCATCTCTTTAACAAATGATGCTGAGAAATTTGGGCATACCTATGCAAAAGAATGAAACTGGACTCCTAGCTTATACCATACACAAAAATCAACTCAAATGGATTCAAGACTTAAATATAAGACCTGAAGAAAATAGGAGAAAAACTCCTTGACATTGATAAGGAGTCCTGGCAATCATTTTTTGGATTTGACACCAAAAGCAAAGGTAACAAAAGCAAAAATAAACATATGGGACTACACCAAACAAAAAGCTTCTGCAAACAAAAAGGAAGTGATCAACAAGGTGAAAAAGCAGACTATAGAAGAAAATATTTACAAACAGTGTATCTGATTGGGGTTAATATACAAAAAAACCCCGCAAGGGACTCATACAATTCAACAGCAAAAACACCCCAAGTAACCCAATTTAAAAATAGACAAAGGATCTGAATAGACATCTTTCCAAAGAAGACATACAAATAGTTCACCACCAACATCTTTAATCATCAGGGAGATGGAAGTCAAAGCAGCAATGAGATACTACCTGATACCTCCTAGCATGTCTATTATCAAAAAGACAATAAACAAAAAATGCTGATGTGGATGTGCAGAAAAGGAAACACCCGTACCCTATCAGTGGGAATATAACCTGGTAGAGCCAATATGAAAAACATGGGAAAGCTCCTCAAGAAATTAAGAATAGAACTACCATAAAATCCATCAATACCACTGCTGGGTATATATTCAAAGAAAATGATACTACTGTCTCTAAGAGATATCTACACTGTCATGCTCATTGCAGCATTATCCACAATAGCCAAGGTATGGAAACAACTAAAGTATACATCAATGAATGGAGGGATAAAGAAAATGCTAGGTAGATAGATAGATAAAAGATAGATATTGAAATATTTTTAAATATATATAAAAATAAACATGAATATAGGAACTGTGGGAAGATGGCAGAGTAAGAGGACCCTAAGCTCATCCCCTCCCATGAATACAACAATCAGTGTGAATAACATAGAAAATGACTCAAAGTCTGGCAGAACAGACTCCACAACTAAAGGTAGATCAGAGGCCACATCAAAGAGGGTAGGAAGGGCAGAGACAAAGTGGGAAGCAAAACAAACCACAGCCATCCATGAGTGGGAGGGAGCTGCAGGCATGGAAAAGGGCAAGAAACACATGATCACACTGGGGTATCCATACAGGGAAGAGGATTCCTCACAACATTTGACATTGAAAGCATGAGGAGCTGAATTTTGTGAATTCTTACAACCAGAGGGACATAAAGCCTGAAATTTTAAAAAGCAGCAGGCTGGGTTTTGGGAGATCCTAAAGGGCATTAGGACGCTGCGTTCCCACCCTTAAAGAGACAGTATGACTAACAGGTATGGAGATACACCATAGAAGCAGCAGTTTGAAAAGTGGTGGAGCATATGGGAGGAAGAGTAGGGAGGAAGTTATTGACTCAACTCAGAGTGTGTCTCAGAGGAAGAATCCTCCAGGAACAAAGGAGCTGGCAGGTGCCATCTCCCAGCTACCCACTAGCATAAACACATAGTCACCTGCGAGAACCAGGAAGGCACTGTCATTCACCACCTAACTTGCCCTGCCCCCTGCACTTCAGCAGCTCTGACTTCCCCAGTCAGACTTGCTTCAACCCCAGTGCATCAGGTCCCCTACCCCAGAAGACCCGTACAAACCTTATCAATACTGCCTCTCCTGCCCCATGTGTTTTGAGGGAGTCTTGGTCCCAGCAGTGGCAGTGGCAGTGGGCCTTATGGAAGGCCAAGGTGCGCCTTGTTAAGACTGTACCCCTGCCAACGTGGCCCCAGTCATGGAGGTGGCAGCTTGTATCATTTCTCAAGCAGACCTGTTTGCACCTTATTAAAACCGTATACCTCACCCTGGCCAGGGAGCAAACACTGCCCCACAGCAGGCAAGGAGAGCCCCTGCAGATGACTGGACTGAAGGAAAAAGCAGCTGGGACAAAACAGCAGGGTATATGCACTACACACGAGCCCTGAAATGCCAGGTTCTGGTGAACAGAGGACACCACACAGCAAGGCACTACAGGTCCTCTTCTCCATAAGCACATTACTTTCAAGAGCAGAAGTAGCTGACTTTCCTAATGCATGAAACAGACACAAAGAGACAAAATAAGGAGACAGAGGAATATGTCCCAAATGAAAGAATAGGACAAAACCAAAAACACAGTGAGAGACCTAAGCAAAACAGATATAAGTAATATGCTGGATAGAGAATTTAAAGTAGTGATCATAAAGATACTCACTGGACTTGAGAAAAGAGTAGAGGAGATCAGTGAGACCCTTAACAAAAAGATTTTTTATATTTTTATTTTTTTATAAACAAATTTTAATTTTTTAAAAAGAGCCAATCAGAGACAAGGAACACAATAAATGAAATTTAAAATACACTAGATGGAATAAATAGCAATCTAGAGGAAGCAGAGGAGCAAATTAGTGACCTAGAAGAGAGAGTAATGGAAGGAAATCAGGTTGAGCAAGTGAGAAGGAAAATTTTTACAAAATGAGAATAGATTTAGGGAACTCAGCAACTCCATCAAGAGTAGTAACATTCATATAATAGGGATCCCAGAAGAAGAAGAAGAGAGAGAGAAAAGGGGGGAAAATGCATTTGAAGAACTAATAGCTGGAAACTTCCCTAGTCTGGGGAAGGAAACAGATATCCAGATCCACAAGTCACAGAAAGATTCCCCAACAAATCAATCCAAGTAGGTCCACACCAAGACACATAGTAATGAAAATGCAAAAAAAAAAAAAAAATTAGTGATAAAGAGAATTCTAAAAGCAGTGAGAGAAAAGAAGACAGTTGCATACAAGGGAAATGCCATAAGGCTATCTGTGGATTTGCAGCAGAAACTTTACAGGCCAGAAGAGAGCGGCATGATATACCTTAGTGCTGAAAGGAAAACCTCTGCAGCCAAGAACACTCCACCCATAAGACAATCCTTCAGAACAGAAGGAGAGCTAGAGTTTCTCAGACAAACAAAAGCTAAAGGAGTTAATGACCACCAAATCAGCCCTACATGAAACGTTAAAGGGGACTCTTTGAGTGGAAAGAAAAGACCATCAGTGAGAGCACAGAAGATAAGAAACAAAAAAGCAGTAAAAATAAGCACATCTGCAACACTCAGCAACTGAGTCAAAGAATTCACACACACACACACACACACACACACACACACACACAGCACGTAAAATAACACCATATCCCTAAAACATGGGGGAGAGAGGAGTAAAGAATAGGTTCAAACTTAAGCAACTGTCAACTTAATACAGACTGCTGCATGCAGAAGATGTTATATGCAAACCTAATGGTAACCACACATCAAAAACCAGTAATAGATATGCAAAGAATAAAGAGAAAGGAATCCAAATATTTCACTAAAGAAAGCCAGCAGACCATGAAAGAGGGCAAGAAAGAATCAGAGAAAAACTGTAAAAACAATGACAAAACAAGTAACAAAGTGACAAAAATACATATCTACCAATTATTACTTTGAATGTAAATGAACTAAATGCTCCAATTATAAGACATAGGTTGACATAATGGATATGAAAACAAGACACATCTATATGCTGCCTACAAGAGACTCATTTCAGACCTAAAGACACATGCAGATTGGAAGTACAGGGATGGAGAAACATGTTTCATGCAAATGGAGTCAAAAGAAAGCAAGGGTAGCAATACTTACATCAGACAAAATAGGCTTTGAAACCAAGACTGTAACAAGAGACGAAGAACAGTATATAATAACGAAGGGGAGACTCCAACAAGAAGATATAACAACTGTAAATATTTATGCCCCCCAACATGGGAGCACCTAAATACATAAATACATAAAGAAACAAACTTACATAAATACAATAATAGGAGAGGACTTTAACATGCCACTTATATCAATGGACCAATCACCCAAACAGAAAACCCAAAGGAAAGAGTGACTTTGAATGACACACTGGACCAGATGCATTTAAGAGATATATTCAGAACATTCCAGTCTAAAACAGCAGAATATACATTCTTTTCAAGTACACATGGAACATTCTCCAGAATAGATTACATATTAGGACAAAAAACAAGTCTCAACAACTTCAAAAAGATCATACTATGTATCTTTTCTGACCACAGAGCCATGAAACTAGAAATCAACCACAAGAAAAACTCTAGAAAGAGCATAAATACATGGAAGTTAAAAAACATGCTACTAAATAATGAAAGGATCAACCAAGAAGTCAAAGAAGAAGTAAAAAATTACAAGGACAGAAATGGGAATGAGAACACAGTGGTCAAAAATCTCTATGATGCAGCAAAACTGGTTTAAAGCCTACCTGAAGAAGTAAGAAAAATCTCAAATAAACAACCTAACCTTGCACCTAAAGGAGCTAGAAAAAGAAGAATAAACAAACTCAAAACCAGTGGAAGGAA